>NJDD01006750.1:56571-98374 GCA_002245505.1 Calephelis nemesis | reverse complement strand
TTTTTTGTTAATAACAATTGTTATTTTTTATCTCCAGAAAAATTCCAAAAAACGTCTTTTTCTAGATGCCAATCCGGATCGTTTAAGCTATCAACCATATTTTTAAGAGACTTGTAAATATTATTCGCAAGAAATCGACTCCTCGACTAGACTATACACAGCGCTCCTGATGGTGAAATAAAATGAAATTTATTTATTTGTTGAATATGTGTGTTTAAAAGTTGTCGCAAAATACATATTATGGTGTGCAAATACGTAACTAACTTTATGATATACCTACATAGTTTGTATTATTGTTAGAAATATATTATTATACAAAGTATCATCACGCCCACATTCCACACAAGAGGTAGGCAAAACCAAGGAACCCACAACTATTATATGTATACTAGCTGACCCAGCAAACTTCGTATCGCTTGACATTAATGCTTCGACAGTAGCGCAGTCTGTCGGATCCGATGTGAAACATTCCAAAATCGACAACGACTTATTATTAAAAAAATAATTAAAAAAACATTTTCCAGGAGAACAAATTGTGAATCTAAGCCATTCTCGAATTCCCTTGGACACGCACAAAAACTTTTATCAACATCGGTCCAGCCGTCTAGTTCGTACGTCACTGAACTCCTTGTTCAGTGACATACACACTCACAGAAGAATTATATAAATAAAGATTTATATATAATCGCCCGTATCCCCGATGAGGTACGTAGAGGCACAACCAGAGCACCCATGACTAGTCGAAGAAACTAAGTCCCACAATGTGATAGGTGGCAAGTCTATCGCCAACCGGGCACATATCCAATCACGAGCAACATTTTTTATTAGAAAATTGGATGAACCAAAGGTTGGTAGAATATGTAGAAACACCTAAATAATTTTGTAACATCTTTGTAACACTCATATTCCGCAAATAAATATTTTTTCTTTCTTTTCTTTTCTTTCTTTAAAACAAATTTTCTTTTTGTTGCCCGACCCGGGACCTCATGCGCTCAAGTCCAACACCTGGACCACTAGACCACATAAGCGAAAGACTCGGAAAATAGTAAAACTAGTATTTTAAGTTTTCAGTGGCTATCAGTATCAAGCGGTGCGAAGTTTTCCGTGCCAGCTAGTGTGAAATCAACACTGTCGCCACTGTATTATGTAAACTTTGATCGTTTCACATAGTAATATAATATATGTGCATTTTACTCCCACACGTCTTCATTCCCTTCTTAGTGGATAATTTTATAATTCCTGCCAAGAATAACAAGTGTTATCTTTCATTCCGCCTTCTGAGTGATTTCACGTTAAATCTATTTTAACCTAAGCATTTCACATTTCTAAAATATAAACAGAATTAATTATTTTGGCTGATTATAGCCCGGTTCTTATAATCAACTAACCGTTAATCGTCAAGATACTTTTATTTTAACCTTGCTCTGTGATTAGGTTAAATTTCTGTAAATTTAAAAGAAAAGAAAAAATTCACCCTAACGTCATTAACACCGTGACATGCTACCAGGTGGTAGAGTTTCGCAGCGACTCGCCGGGATAGGTACCACCGCCTTACCTATTCCTGCCGCCATAACGTCAGTGCTTGACGTTGGCGTGTTCCGGTTCGGAGGGTAAGGTAGTCGATAAACATACTTTTGCTAAAGGCCTAACATCCTGGCCTCAGGTTGGCAATCACCTTTCATCTTAAGCCGAGGAATGCTCTAACAATTTAAGCTACTGAGGATTCAAGTCCTTTACCGTAAACGCGGGTCGTTTTACATAAACCTTATTACCATTGGTAGTTTGCCCGAAAATTACGAAGCGTTGCTCATAGTTATACAAATTGTTTACAGTTAACAATTGAAAACGAACGACTGTAGTTAGATTTTGTACTCTTCGTACAAAAGGCAAGTATTCGTAAGCAAAACGACTCGTCTCTTGAAATTGGGTACTGGGGTTTTGCCGTGAAAAATGTTTGGAAGCCATATTTATAAAACAAAAGTAATTTGCATTATAAATATGGTTGGTTGGTCGAGTACACCGACTAACCGCGAGGTTCGGGTTCGATTCCCGACAGGGGCAGGCATTAGTGTGATGAACATATAGATGTCTGCATTTCCGGGTCTGGGTGTTTATTAAATTTAGTCTAATATCTATTTAAGTAATTCTATGTAATAGTATCGTTGACTAACACCCATAACACAAGCATATAATTTGCTAACTTTGGGGTTAAATTCAATTTGTGTAACTTGTCTAGGGATTATTATTTATTATTTATTGTTTATTTATTAAGCTTAGAGTGTGGGAAGCGTGTAACTTAGCATTTGGTCCTCTCTGCCAAACTCGCAAGGGACTCTCTGTAAAGATATGTAATATACTTATGTATAAACGATTCTATATTTGTAAGCTTGTAAGAACTATTTATATTTTCAATTTCTTAGATGGTAAAAGTACACGTTCTCAAAAAATCCTACCCGAGTCTAGGGTGTGAAACCACTTAGATATTCTTACCATACCTGCAGGATGAAAAACTCCAGTGACGAGCACTGAATCGTGTTTTCGTTCATCAACATCAATGTCACAGTCGTCATACGTCAAAAATATAATTTACTAGCTGCGCCCCGCGGTTTCACCCGCGTAAGTCCCAATCCCGAGGGAACTCCGGGATAAAAAGTAGCCTATATGTTATTCTGGGTCTTCAGCTACCTACATATTAAATTTCATCGTAATCGCCTTTGTAGTTTTTGCGTGAAAGAGTAACAAACATCCATACATCCATACATACAAACTTTCACATTTATAATATTAATAGGATGATCCGCAGACATTATTTTTATATAATTTAGTTAAATATTTTGAGAGCCAGAAAGAGAGAAAAATATTCATTTGGTTTTTGAACTGTAAATTGGAATTAAAACACATTATTTGAAATGGGAGTGGAATATTTGAAACGGTAAGTTGCTGAAATGCAAACCAATAGGGAATCAGAATCAGAAACAACTTTATTCACATACAAATTCGAAGTTAAAATCGGATTTGTCATTTAAAGTCCTCTTGAATACAGTACTAGTGGACAATTAACATTTACTTACTAATAAACACTAAATTGTTATTCGTTGATTTTTTGGTACCAAATTTTAATATCTGCTAATACTGGGTTCAAGAGTACCTACCTAAAATGTCACATCCGATTTCAAATTCCAATTTTCATGAAATCGAGACCCTGCTGCAAATCAGAGGCCACAGTCATATGTCGCAACTTTATATACTCCTCCGGATTAAATGATTACTTTTTGGATTACTCAAGTGCGATCTAACATTCCTTGATAGAAAACTTTACGTATACCTGTCACTTTACGTTTTTTTAATCAGTATCACGAAAAAGTTAATGTATATGCGAAGTAAAGAAAACAAAACAAATTACAAATAATATCCTTCACCTTGTTAGTGAAGGGGCTACCGTACACGACTAACGCTACCAACCAACTGCTAGGCTCGGGTTCGATTCTCAATGGGGACAAGCTTTTGTGTGATAACCATGTGGATGTTTGTATATTTGAGTCTAGGTGGTGTGATAAATATCTGGATATTGTATTTCTAAGTCTAGATATTAGAATAAGTTTATTCCAATATAATTTAAATATTTCTTAGTATTAATATCGTTGACTACCACCCATAACACAAGCACGTAATTTGCTTACTTTATTTGATTGAAATATTTTATTTGATGAAACGTCCAACAACCACACGTCTCTCCGGATGGTGAAAGGCAACAGTGGCTTATTTTGTAGGGGAGTCGCTGTCCTATAATTCAAGCTGCCTTACCATCCGGACCGGAACATAGCACTAGTGGTGGCAGCAATAGGTATGGCAGTAGTTCCCTAACAAAACAAATATCACTCTACACCAATACGTTTGCGTAAATTACATTGCACTGTTAAAACCCATTAAAATATTAAATTGGCAAAAAGATTTTAAAAGATTACAAAAGGTTTTTAAAAGTAGATGTTTATTCAAAATGTAAAACTTTTTGTGAAACTAGTTTGAGCGTTATAACCGAGTAAATATCCAAAGTGGCCTGAATTCATTGTGAATTCTATCAATGAAATCCATTAGGTTCATACATTCCATTAGATCAAAGATACGAATCCATCCATCCATTGGTGATCTATTTTTTGCTGCTTCATGGCGATACAATTTTCGTGCTTTATCAAAACTAGTGGTCGCCCGTTGGTCGAAATTCGACCATAATAAACTTTAATATCTTGTTGATAAGAATGCCATCTTCATTTCTCAAGACCAGCTACTTTGTTTCCGAACTGTATAGTGCGCCATCTGTGATCTTTTATCGTAATAATCAATATATTTGTTTGTGTGTGTCAAATGCATAGTAGTGTGGGTAAAGATTTATTTATTAATTTAATGTACTTTATAAGTATTATTATTAAAAAAAATAGCCTTCTGCACTTCTCCTACACATAAACTACAAGTGTGCTAAATTTTATGCTCCTGCGTCCTCGCAATTTCCGTAAAAATGGGTCCAAAGTTTTGGCATCACGTATTAATATATAGATAAGAGCACTTTCACAAATGAATGTGCAATTTTCTTGTTTGTTATCATTGGTTTGAATAAGAAATGTAATATTGTGAATGGTCCACTAACAGATACATAACTAATTTATTCTATTAGCTATCTCCTCGTTATTTTCCAGTTAAGCTCCTCAAATCGCACTTCAATCCATTACCTTGTCTATTCGTTGTTTATTAAAACAATATTACACATTATAGCGGCAATGGTTCCACAGTTTATGCTAATATTATTATTTTGTTTGTTTCAGATAAAATACTTAACTGGAAATTTAACAAAGAAAATTATGAACATAAAATCATGAATATTGAAAGTAATATAACCAATATCACATCACATTATAGCGTTGATCCCACGAAAATATATGGTCCTCAGCGTGATTCTCTGTACCTCGTGATACCAGTCACAATAATATATACGCTTATATTTATAACTGGATTAGTTGGAAATATATTCACTTGTACTGTGATTGTAAGAAACAAAAGCTTAAGAACAGCAACAAACTACTATTTATTTAGTTTGGCAGTTTCTGATCTTCTGTTATTGACAAGTGGAATGCCTCAAGAGATGTATTCGATATGGTCGAAATGGCCGTATACATTTGGACATGTTTTCTGTGTCCTTCGTGGCTTAGCAGCAGAGACTTCTACGAACGCTAGTGTTTTGACAATAACGTTGTTTACAGTAGAACGGTATTTAGCTATATGCCATCCTTTTGATTCTCACAAAATGTCCAAACTCTCGCGTGCCATCAAACATGTGATATGGTTGTGGATAGCTGCTTTTGCATTAGCGTTACCACAAGCCCTACAATTTGGTATAAAAGTGCATAAAGGTGTGACATTATGCTTGCAAACACACGTCATCATAGAACATTCCTTTGAAATATCTACATTTTTCTTTTTCTTCGCACCAATGATTTTAATCTCAGTATTATACTTTTTAATTGGATTGAGACTGAACAATCCAACTATACCAAAAGCAATTCCAGAAAATATAGTTGTAAGGAAAAGTACGAGAGTGATTCAGAAAATACAAAGGAAAAACAGTACACAATCTACGAAAAGGGTCGTCAAAATGCTAGGTAAGTTTTGTTCATAAATATTTAAGGAAGCGTATTATTTTCATTAAATACGTCGATACCTATTCAGTAATATTTTGTTGCCACAACATTAGATATTTTCATTTATCTGGCATCACCATGACCAAAAACATTATCTTTGTATCGTGTAACGATAACAGTATATCAATTGACTTCATTTGTTACCACACTTATTAAATGTCTATAGCTCTATCAACCTACTCCAACATTTTTTATTAAGTTCTTTTTTTTGTTTGATAAGTTTATTGTATAGTATTTTGATGTAAAAAAAATCTCACCGTTGTAATGTATTTGTTAATAAATGTTTTTTTTATTCAAAAAAGGAGGAGGTTCTCATTTCGACTCAACGTTTTTTTGTATTTTTGTTTATTTTCATTTTTTTTTCATCTCATTCTTTATTTGTGGGTTGATATTTTTTTTAATAAGTACTACTTTTTTTTAATATTCCTGGACAAATCACACAAATTGAATCTAACCCCAAAGTAAGCAAATTATATGCTTGTGTTATGGGTGTTAGTCAACGATACTATTACATATAAATACTTAAATAGATACAAGAATAAATTTAATAAGCACCCAGACCCGGAAATGCAGACATCTAAATGTTCATCACACAAATGTCTGCCCCCGTCGGGAATCGAACCCGAGCCTCGCGGTTAGTCGATGTAGTTAGACGAGTACGCTAGCCACTCGACCAACGAGGCGGTCAACGTTGTTACGCGATTACTAGACCAATTAACCAACCGACTTTGATAGTTCTTTTAAAAAGACAGGTCGTGATTCTAAAGTGGTTCCAAATTAGTTTTACCATGATCCAACTAACGGTTTTTGAGTTATACTAAAATATAATGCATAAATTGTTCACTTATGTTGACGATCTCGTCATGATTGAACAGCGAACAAGGGCAAAGCTCTTCTCTTGGTAAGAAACAGGTGGCCTATGAACACCACATACAGCAAGATTTTTTTTATCACAATCCAAATTTTTTATGGGCATAAAATATCTATAAATAAGTCCATTTATAAAAAAAATAGGTATCTAGCAGGTAGCTATCTAGCATGTCAGAGCACTCAGCGCGTAGGTACGGAGCGCGCGCTGCCCGTAAACATCAATATTTTGCAGACGACTTTGCAATGTCATATCTTAATATTTTAGTATTGAGGGATACTAAAAGAAAAAATATGTATTTAATTATTTTCCCTTAAGATCAACATATTAAAATTTGGATGGTGATTAAAAAGTCAGGGTGTATGAAAATCTGTGTTGCTGTAGACGGAGTGTTTAGCAAAACTACAAGTGTACCAACTACACTACCCTTTGGACCGTAACATGACAGTGTCATTATGTCAGAAACAGGTAAGCCGATATATCCTTAAAAGTGGCCTTGTTAATTTTGATCCATTGAACCTATGCTCACCTCTTACGAGTCAATGGTATACTCTGCTCAGTGAATCCAGACCAAATAGGTAAAGGTAAATATTATTCGTATAAATATGGTTGCGGGAATAGCTTGAGAAAATCAAAATAGACATGCAGGAAGCAATTCATAATGATGCGACGGTTTACTGCAAATATCACGACATCTGAGAGAAGGGAATTATTACGCTCTTGGGTCACAGGATCTTAGAATCTCTGGGCCAAAGAAAAGATACGTATACGGGCACTATGAACTTTTATTTGAATTGCGAGATCTAGGATCTGACTTAAACAGTCTATAGATAGACTATGTTTATCCTACAAAAAAATTGCCGTATACAAATAGAATAATAAAATAATAATAATACGCAGTAAAACTGCAAAAACCGTCTATAATTATTTATCACGTAGCGATTTCATATTTTTTTGAAAGACAGCTTTCGATTCTGAAAAGTACCCACATAAATTTTATTTTTTTCAATTCCTGGACAAGTCAAACAAATTGAATCTAACCCCAAAGTAAGCAAATTATTTGCTTGTGTTATGGGTGTTAGTCAATACTAATACATAGAAATACTTAAAAAGATACCAGAATAAATTTAATAAACACCCAGACCCGGAAATGCGGACATCTAATTGTTTATCACACAGATGCCTGCCCCCGTCGGGAATCGAACCCGAGCCTCGCGGTCAGTCGATATAGCTAGGCGTGTACGCTAGCCACTCAACCAACGAGGCGGTCAAATTTCGACTTGGCATTACGATTTTAATGCAATTTTAATAATTCTTTTTTGAAAAGGTAGGTCATAATTTCGAGGTAGTAACATAATTTTATTAAAAAAGTATCTTCAAAAAAAGTATCTTCACGTCCATATCCCCGGAGAGGTAGGCAGAGGCACAACCAGGGCACCCACGACTAGCCGAAGATACTAAGTCCCAAAATGTGATAGGTGGCAAGTCTATCGCCAACCGGGCACGTTTCCAATCCCGACCAACATTTTTTTTTATTACAAAATTGGAAAAATCCAATTTTCTGTTTGTTGGCCGACCCGGGATGCGAACCCGAGACCTCATGCAGTCAAGTCCAACACCCGGACCGCTCGTCCACAGAGGCGATTAATTTTATTATGATTCGAATAGTGGTTTTTGAGTTATAGTTAGTAATGTATTTTTTGATATTATGTTATGTTACGACCTCATCAATGATGGTTATTGAGTAAATGGACAAAATAAACATAAAATATGTATGCATTATTAACAATAACTCAAAAACAAACAGTCGAATCATGATAAAATTAATATGGGATCACCTCAAAATTATTAATTACTTTTTCAAAAAAGAATGATTAAAATCGATACATACCTAATTGCACTAGTAATCGCGTAACAAACATACAAAAAAATTAACATGTAGTTGAATTAAGAAGCTCTTATTTTGGTTTCGGTAAATAATACAGACATAAGAAGAACCAATGACTCGACTTGAAATGTATCGTATGCCTCATGCATAAGGTGATCGGTCTTCTCAAACCGCGCTAACATTTTATGGTGACGGTAGTAAACAGTAAGGCGTTGAATACCAATCGGAACAGTAACTACTATAACGGTGTTAGTGAATTAAATGATCTTTCAACTCACACACTGGATAATATTAAAAAAATATCTTCAAGTCCATATCCCCAAGGAAAGGTAGGCAGAAGCACAACCAGGGCACTCACGGCTAGGCGAAGACAGAAAGTCCCATAATGTGATAGGTGGCTAGCCTATTGCCAACCGAAAACATGTCCAATCCGAGGCACAGTTATTTTCATAAAAATTTAAAATACACATTTTCTATATTTTATTGTTGTCTGACCCTGGAACCGAACCCAGGACCTTAAGAAGTCAAATCCGAAGCGATCCCACTAGACCACACAGGCGATGACATTATCATGTAATTTTTTTTCATTTCAGTGGCCGTCGTTCTCGCGTTCTTCATCTGCTGGGCGCCGTTCCACGCTCAGCGTCTAGTAGCAATTTATGGTACCGGAGAAAATCATACAGCCAAATCTTCAAGCTACCTCTCCGCCTACTACTTCTTGACATATATATCCGGAGTATTCTACTATATGTCCACGTGTATCAATCCCATCTTGTATCACATTATGTCCAATAAATTTAGGGATGCTTTTAAGGTAACTATTTTGTCATTATTAATTTTTCATTTTTATGTCAGAGGCCAGTAAAAAAGTATACGGCTCTCGTGATGGTAAGAGATAACCGTAGCTTATAGACACCGGTAATATTACAGGTGCGTCGCTGTTCTGAGGCCGAAATGAAATGCCTATTATGAAAGTCTACAGGATACCCTCCAAACACGATACATGACAGACTCATTATGGCGAAAGGAATAAATAAGGCTATGGATCCTAACCTAACCGGGCAAGTTGTCACATAGCACTCTACTCTCTATAGGGTTTAAAATGAGCATCTCCACGTCATAATGTAAGGAAGGTCGGGTCAAGCGCTCCGTTAAGAACCAAAGTTTTGAAACATTAAAATTATGTTCCAAACTTTGGAACATAATTGCCATACTGTTGCCATAATTTGCCAAAAAAATCAGTTGACGTGTTGCGGTTCGGAGGATAAGGTACCAGGTAAACTTACTTTACTCGAGGTCTAACTTCCCAGCCTACGGTTGGCAACGCACCATTAACCACCTTTGGTGTATTTAGGCGGCGTGAATTTCTTACCATCAGGAAAGCCATCTGCATGTTTGTTTTCCATTATCATTAAAAAAAGCGTAAGACTTAAACCTCATCTGATAGAAAGTTATATTGAAATCAAAGAAGAGATCTAGTTACTAGACAGAATCTAAATTGTTCTATGATAATTTAAACGCAGTTAACACGTTCGCGCGCTGTAATGCATGACAAATTTTGTCATTTTGACACATGTTTTTTCCATACTAAGTCCATAGGCGTACTTGCGCAGGTCCGCTTGCGAATACCATACAAAATGACAGAACGTCTTCAGCCGGCGCACTTCCGTTGGCTCGTTGTTACTATAAGACGGGTAATTATGAGTAAGTAGATCTCTTTCTATCTCAGTTCTACTAGTAGAAGGCTGAACATTTTCCTTTTGCTGAGATTCTTGCTCAGTTTGATGCTCCGATTCGTCGTCGTTGTTTGGCTCGTTGTTACTATAAGACGGGGAATTATGACTAAGTAGATCTCTTTCTATCTCAGTTCCACTAGAAGAAGGCTGAACATTTTCGTTTTGTTGAGATTCTTGCTCATTTTGATATTCCGATTGTGATAAATTTTGGTCAGGAACATCTGATAAATCGGTAGAAGACTTACTTGAATCAGACGATCCACCGACACGTCGTCGTGACTTGTTCGGTTGACTTACTCTAACCACGGTTTCTGAATCGGAACTACTGAAATTATCTTTATCAAAAGGTACATAGCATTGGTCGGAACCATATTCTCCATCATCTGCATAAGAATCTTGGCTAGATTCTGACGATGAAGCTTCGTCAAATAATTTTAGTATACAGTTTTGTTCTCTTTGGTATGGGTCATTGGATTCCATCTAAAAGGTAAAAATACAACCATATAACTTCGATTTCTAAATAAAATAGTGTAATAAATCATACTAAACGCAAATAATACACACAAGTACACGTAAATATCCTTATTATAACGATATTACCTTTCACAAATGAAAGCACGCAAAACTCGCACGCACCCACTCCAGTTCGCTCGCAAATGCGCACTGACCGAACGAGTGAACCAAAGTCTATTGACCGCGACCGCCGACGGACGTTGTGTCTGTGTGCAGTGTTTCAATGAAGTGGAGATATGACTGTCCCTTTCTAGTAAGTTTTTACCATTCAATGTGGCACTAGAAAATTTCTGAGGGTTTGTACGGTGACACAAAAAACTTATCCGCTAATATTTAATAGGAAACAATTCCGCCTGTCGACGTACTTGAGATTGCTAGATTTCAAACTTGAACGACTGTCGACGTAGTGTCGCGTTAGTTTTTTATCTTCTATCGCCCACGGACGTACCGCGCGCGAACGTGTTAAATACTGGACTCTCGGTGTACTGTGTACGAAGTTTACTAAGAAGTTATTTAATATTTCGTTTTTATGTTATTTTTTTTTATTTCACGATATATGTTCGCATACTATCACGTCCTCAAATATTGAAGGTATCTCACCAGTCATCCTGTATATGTTTGTCTCTTTCTACGTAACGCCTCAACTTTTCATGTTACACTTGATTTTACTGCTCATACAATTTCCGTACCGAGCCTTATAACTCAAATCGTTTTTTAAGGAGTTAACTCCGATAAATTATGTTCTTTCCAATTTGTTGCGTAAAAATGTTACGCGGGATTGGATGTGTGCCCGGTTGGCGATATGCTTGCCACCTATCACATAATAAATGAGGACATTACCCACCCCTAACCCTTGGCCCTACCAACCTCTCGGTCATACGGACCGCGTCTTAGCCGAATCGCGGTGTAAAGCCAAAAACTCTCGCCCTCAAAGGGCAAGGGCAAGACCAAAAAGATTCCGCCCATCCGGCCACACTTTCGGTACCAAAGCCGGTGGCTTCTGTTTTAGCTGCTCAGGGGATCCCTTCTGAGGAGGGATGGACCAGAGTAGTGAAGCGGAAGAATAGTAAGGCTTCTTTTCCGAAGCATCCGTAGTAAATAGGTGTTTCATATTGCAAGGCCCGAAAAATGTGCAGAGATGCGCATCTCCGGGCTTGACGATTCTGTCGCCAAGGCAGAGGTGGCGGATGTATTGTAAAAGTGGGAGGCATCCCTGTCGACTCAATAAAGACGGGGCAGGTACTCGTACGTTTCTCCCTATCAAGTACTAGCACGTGCTTCGTACGCTGTCCGGTGGCGGTGACGGCCTAATTGGTTAAGTCGAAAATCTTGGTTGGGTGGGTAAAGATCCAAAGTCAAGTACGGATCCTGCAAATTTTGCTACGATCGTTAAGGTAGATTCAGTTTGTTAGGCGGAAGGGACGTAGAGAGTTTCAAATACCACTATGTGCGATTCTGAAAACATTTTTTACGCCGCAGTGTAGCTTAGGAACCTTCAAGGAAAGAACGTCATTCTTTAAAGGTTGGAAACGCATTTCCTGGTCTTGCGGATGTCGGTGAGCGGCGGTGATCACTTCCGTCAGGTGGCCTACTTGCTCGTTTGCCTCCTGTTAAATAAAAAAAGACAGACAGATAGACAAAAAGGCTAAGAATGTGTTATGCTGCTTCTTTTTAGTATCTTGCACCTATTTTTAAATATCTTCATTGTAAAGAATTCATGTAACCCAAATAACAAACCAAATTATTTTATACTCAAATTCATTAATTCCGGGTCCCGGTCTCATGTAAACCATCCGCTTTCCTACAAGGCAGCTTTTGTAAGAGAGCACAGGTTAATAAGTTACTATCAACAAGGCCATTGTTGGTAGAGTGCTGTTAAGAAACTTGCCCGGGTAGAGATCCACCGCCATACCAATTCCTAGCACGCACCGTAATGATAGTATCATGTTTCTCTCCGGAGAGTATGGCAACCGGCAGTGTAAGGCAGTTTAATTTTAAGTGGCATCTACGGTTTTCAAATTTACTCTTTTTTTGTAATCCCAGATTACTCTTTAGAAGATAATAAGATTTTCTAATTGATACGTTTGCGGTCGAATGTATTTGTTTTAGACAAGGTAGACAAACGAGCAAGTGGATCACCTTAAGGAAAGTGATCACCACCGCCCACGGACATCCGCATAACCAGGACTATCACAGATGCGTTGCCCAACTTTAAAAAATAAGTACGCTCTATTCTTTAAGGTTCCTAAGTCATATTCGTTTGGAAATACCGTCCTCGGTAACTGATTGCACAAAGGTGTTGTGCGGAATAAGAAATGTCTGCGGAATCGCACTGTTGTAGATCGCCACCCATCAAGATGATAAGAGTATTCTTATTATCTTGATGGATGGCGATCTACTACTAATGGTATCCGAAGGTGATACTCAGCGGCAGGAATCAAACCAAAACGATGTATATAACATAGGTTAAACATGTTTCCTGTGTGTTGTATGGCTAATTCTTGCATTTCCACACACACATTTACATAGTTGCGAAAAGCAGCTCATAAAAATGAAAAAGCAATTTCGAAATAATATTAGTAAAATAATGAAGAGTTTACGAAGCTTCAAGGAAAATGATTAAATGCAAACGGTTTAAAACATTGTTATTTTCCAATCATTGGTCGGTAATGAGCTAGTTCCACGCGATAATTAATTGCGATGAACGCTGAAATATGATTTTAATCCTTATTATTTAATTTGTCAATCCCTAGTTTTCATTTGGGTAGTTATCGCCCAACAAAATGAATTATGAAAAAGCTTAACAAAATAAAAGTTTTTAAAATTACTTTGCATATTTTTACTGATGTGGCATATTTTTACTGACCTGATGTCATAGGTTGTTTTTGAAGGATATGGACTACTTTCCTTACAAATTTTGCCCTGGGACAAGCAAACACTGATATTGAAATAACTATAATATTGAAATCAATCAATATTTTCTCTTAAATTAAATCTATTTTACGGACACTTTCTTTTCAAACTGTTTTCTGAAAAAAATATAGGTAAGATTTGAAGTTACCATGGAAAAATTTGCTACTTTTATACACTTTATATATGTATATACATAAATATGCTTTAAAGTCATCTCAACTGGTCAACCAGCAACTATTTATATAATAAACATATCATGTGAATAGAATTTGACAATACAATGTACCTATTCTTTTCGACATTTGAAGCATTTTGAAGTCAATAAGTAGATGTCGAATTTTGCCGCCATCGAGAGAAAACACAGTCGAAGTATTTTCATAATTATTGAATTTCGTGTTTATATTGAATGAAATTAGTCAATTTTGGTGGCATTTTGTACAATTTTGTTAAGTGAAAGTGCACACATGAAATAATCATGAAGAAATTAGCGTATCGTGTATTTCCTCGTTGACGCCAAATATCACTAGATAAGCTTGAGTAATGAAGCCACCGCTTTGCTCAAGACCCTGACATGTCTTATTGACGACAAATGACTAATAATTATAATTGAAACCCGATTTTAGTAAATTTGATGCAACTTTCTACTTGACTAATGGCGAAATACTAACGTGAATGCCAAAACCACAGAAGGAATAAGTGGGTGTCAAAAAGTTAACCTTTTTTTAAGTTAATTCGTCCCTTTCTGGGATATGCTAGGTAATAATATCTGTATCGGTAATAATAGCTCTGATAATATGTTGAAGATCACTTGGCTGTCTTATGTACTTATGATTCTTTTATTCAAAAATATTCAATCTCATCCAAAGATTATCTTTTGATTTGGCGCTTTGTATCACCTGAAATTCTGACATGTTATCTCAATATTCTATATTAATATATTACTATTTAATACAGCAAATGCCAACTTTCCTTGTCTAATTTATATAAAATGTTTAATACTTACTGTTTTAAACCATTTAATAAAAAGTTTCATAAATTCAATGAAATATAAAAAATCATATTAAATCCACAACAGTATCCATTGTTATTTAAAATTGACTATTAAGTCGTTGTTTTCATTTTGATTGTTATATCAGTTCCTTTTCAGTGGCATAATAGGAAAGAGAATTCAATTACCTGTAGGCAAATTAAAACACGAACTGCATACTATCTCAGCATTCCCTTTGCTGCAGTTATTTTGAATATGGAAGTGTTTTTTTTTAATTTGACAGGTGAGTGCATACGCCTTCGCCTATTGTGTTGTAAAAGTATCGAAATTGAACGAACGCAGTCCATTTGGAGTTAGTGCTGACAATAACCGGCTTTCCATTTGTTCCTCGTTCATTGAATATCAACATTTTCCTCAATTTCATTGCGTTTTAACTGGCGACAATTCATAGCTGATTTTTATGATGTTACGTTCACTTAATTATGTTCATTAATTTGTCAGTTTGTTGCATATTTTATAAAATTAATATATTTTGTATATTTCATTCAATCAGTGTAGTGAAAGATATTATTTTACTTTTCCCTAACTTAAGTTAGACCTCCTTTCATTTAGGTGTTACTCAAGTTCACAGTATTCTCAAAGCATTTAAAAATATATGCCTTAAAAATGTTTTCGATGTTATACTTGTATTTGAGAATATACATTAAAACATAAAATATTTGGCGTAAGTTGTGGGGAGATTTGGAAACCAAAACGGAGTCTCTTCGTTCTGTACCTGACTCTTGAAAAATTGTGTACCTATATTAATTGAATTTTGAGTATTTGAAGAAGAGGTGACTGAATCTAAATATCTGTGTTTTATCAAAATCATTTAATTACTAGCAGATATATAAAAAAATCAAAATTAAAAAATTTCACCTCTGGAATCATTTAGCTTGGGTTATAGTATGGGTTATAGTAGAACCATAAATATACGTATGTATGACAGTATCAGTGACAGTACTCCGATTGGTCTATGATTAGATGATGAGGATGGTATAGTAGGTATCTATCGCCTCACTTGCGATGACAAATGGCTGACCGATGGACGAGGCTTGTAGTTGCCTGTAATAATAGCGCTATATCAATTCAGATGACGATGAATGGCCATCATTAGCTTCACTAGAACTGCGATCATTTGCGTCAACATTTGGCAATTTATGTATAAATGATTTAGATTCTAAACATTTTATTTTTTGTTATTTATTAGTAGTCCTCGTAGTTTTACAACAGTAAGAATAGCGATAAATTAAAAACAAGACTTTGAATCGACTGTGTTAAGTTATATATATTTTCTATGTTGTATATTTATATTTAAATGCTTATTGAAAAGCGGTGGGAAAAATATAGTGTATGCTTTACTCAATTTCTTTGTGACAAAGAATATAGTATGGCTATAGGTATACGTCTAAATAGAAGGACAAATTAAGAAACAAACAAAAGAACTAAAAGATTAAAACAAAAGATAAACCTCAGTTATCTGAAAGTGTAAAATGAAGTGCAAAATATGTTAGCCAGATGCCAGTATAAATAGTAGATATAAATACACAATTCCTTCAATCGAACTGCCACCTTACTGAATTTGGTTTTACATTTACTAGTCGTAATTAGGTCGTCCAGTGATTGAAATTCGACCATAATACTTATATATTTTATTTATAAATTATTCAATATAAATAATAAAACTAATTAAATTATAGATTATTAAGGTTCTATTATTTACACGTATCAAAAATGTAACTAATATTTTTGTTAAGAACGCATCTTCATTTATCAAGACCAACCACTTTGTTTTCAAACTTAATCTAAATAGTTTGTGCGCCATTTGTGATCTTTTATTGTTATCATCAATTTATATTTTGTTTGTGTGTGTCAAATGCATGGTAGTATGTTATGTATTATTTTTAATTTAATGCACTTTCTAAGAATTATTATTGAAATATATTAGCGTTCTGCACTTCTCCTACACATAAACTATGTGTGTGTCAAATTTCATACTCCTCCGTCCACGCAATTTTCGTAAAAAGGGTCCAAAGTTTTTGCTTCGCCTTTTAATATTCTGATTTTGATTGTAAGATGGACTTTTGCTATTAAAATCTGATTTTTTATATATCAATCACAAATCATAATTTTGTAAAGCCCTGAAAAAGACAAGAAATAAAAAATGTTTTAAATTCCGAAACTTCCCTAGTCTAGAATATTCTTAATGTACAAACAAAACTCCGAGTTTTACATCATTTATGTACGGATTAGTACACGAAATAATTAATGATAGTATGTACACATTTCCGCAAATTAATTCTGTGTGAAAGGAAACATATAAAGGACCTATAATCGAGCTATCTCATTACGCTTGACCTCGGCTAATGTTTGAGGAATAGGTAAAGAAATAAAGGTTATATAGAATCAACTTATCTTATGATAAGATTCGTTCACATTCGCGTTTTATATTTTATGTAATTGTAGAACACGTTCTTTATATTAATAGTATAGGAAAACAAAGAAGATGAATGTCCTCATAGTGAAAAATTCTGGCTACCAAAGACCTTAAATTTCATGTTAATAGATTGACTCAAATCAGCTGAAATTTTAATTTCCATACAAAAAGAAGGAAGGTCTTGATAGAAATGTGAAGATCCGGATAGTGTACTACTTTGTTTTATTGTGTGTACAATAAAATTAATTTAATATTAAATAGCGAACACAAGCTTCGCACGGTTATGAAATATACATATCTTTAATCACTTTATCTATTAAAAGAACCACATCGAAATCCGTTGAGTAGTTTTAAAGATTTAAGCTTACAGACGGACATAGGGGCAGAGGAAACGACTTTGTTTTATATTATGTAGCGATTTCAAAACCACTTAATACATTTTTAGGTGCAATAAAACTGCAAAAAAATACTTCAATTTCCATACTTTATTTTCAGATTTTAGAATTATATAAAGGCGTCACAAGTACCTTCTGCATAGTCTAGAAAAGAAAGAAAAGAAAGAAAGAAAAGAAAGAAAATATATTTATTTGCGGAATATGTGTGTTAAGGTTGTTACAAAATTATTTAAGCTTTCCAACATATTCTACCACATTGTGGTGTGCAAATAATTTAATATTTTTATATGTATAAAATAACTAATTATATACACGATGTTTTAATATTCATACGAACAAATAGTTTTATTCTTATTATAATTTGAGTTATAACTTACAAATCATTTTAAAATGATAATAAATTTAGCCCTGTCTACCGTAAACTACCACCGTTTCCAAACCTAGCCAGTCGGGAGAAGAAACGGCGAAACAAACTCCCTTGGCAGCCAGTAGTATAATCTATTGTCCTTGTAGTACCATCGTTTCCAAACATAGCCCGGTTTCTGAAATTATAATAAGTTATTATTATTATTACAAAATTTATATTATTTAAGCTTGTCTGCAAGAAAATCTTTAACACTATAATATGTCTTATCTAACAACAAGTCAAATAACTTCTTTTGAAATCTTTTTAATGGCAATGATTTAAGATTATCAGGAATCTGGTTGTATATACGAATGGACATGCAATATATATTAGTTAGTTTCTACATGAAATAAACCATTTTCTAAATCTAATTCCTATGTATGTCAGATACACGAAAATTGAGTATTTTCTTCCATTTCCCTGGGATTGCATCAAATCCAGACTTGATGGCAATAAGACCACCTTTAAAGTGCGCATATTTATACAAAAGTTTTTTTTTTTTAAATTCGGTTCAGAAATGAGAAATCGATTAAAATACACATGAATCGAACATTACCTCGACCTTTTTTGAAGTAATTTAAGAAAGATAAGTCCACTGAGATTCTTTCACTGGTCTTTTGTGTGTGTAGCTGAATTACCGATACGATAGTAGTTTCTTATTTTATATTAACATCCACGTCCACAAGTAGATACCGCTTGTATGATCCATTTCAAAATGGGTGTTCTGAATATCGCACTACATTGAAAAAGTATTCAAACAGGATCAACTGCAATACTTGCGATATAAATTATGCAGTTTTAAAAATAAGAAACGAGATAAAAATCTGGACAAGCGGGAGCGTTTCAAGCCAAGTTAAGACAAAAGAACTGGCGACGCAGCACCATATGCTACACGAACCATTTAGAGTTTTTAACCTCTATAGTATGTATTTCAGGTTCTAGTGACACCAGGAGTAGCTATAACTGAACAGAGGCCGAATTCGTTAACATAAAATTGATACAACATAATAATGGAAACACGTTCTTGTCAAGACGTCTCATATACGGGGCAGAGCTCTCTATCAGTGGCGAACAAACCTATGCTCAACTCTTCACAAACTGAATCACATTTTGAAATTGATACATTCTTGAAAAAAGAAAAAATTGTAATTAATAATAATAATAAATATCCCTGGACAAATCACACAAATTTAATCTAACCCCAAAGTAAGCAAATTATATGCTTGTGTTATGGGTGTTAGTCAACGATACTAATACATAGAAATACTTAAATAGATACCAGAATAAATTTAATAAACACCCACACCCGGAAATGCAGACATCTAAATGTTCATCACACAATTGCCTGCCCCGTCGGGAATCGAATCCGAGCCTCGCGATTGGTTGATGTAGTTAGGCGAGTACGTTAGCCACTCGACCAACGAGGCGGTCAATTAAAGGAGTACAAGAGAATAGAAAACCCTACATTTTCTATTATAAATATTTCTAACTCTTTGGTACAATATACCCGCATCACAAATACCTTTCTACAACACCCGCTTCCTTACAGGTTTTACTGGAAGATATCTCTTATAAACTAACCTAGCTGAAGTACAGTAGATCTCTTTTTCAAATTTGTTAATTTATGTTATCTGCAAAGGCAAATAAATTAATCGTCTAGCATATCAAAGTTCATTATAACAGTTAATTTTTCAGGTTTAAACATAAAATCCTTTTAATATAACCTTTCAAAAGGTTTCACACGATTCGTATTCCATCCCATGTTAACTTATTCGAGTGCAATTCGGCGCAATGAATAGGGCGCAATGACAGAGTAAGCCTACTGAGTGCCAGGCACGTGTATGTGCAGCAACTGATTCACCTGAATGCAGGACGTACCGTCGTCCAATTTCGCGCGCTAAATTGTTCATAACGGAAGTTCATATCCGGACGTCGGGCCGCCCTGCGCTTCAGGCGAGATTAGGCGGTAATTACCATTTCCTGTGTCACAGGACGCAGACAGCGCTCGAGAACTGTTTCTCTAAAGAGATGCGACGGAAACCTTCTGCATGCTAAATCAATTGTAAAAAGGAAACTTATTATTTTATGTTTCTGTAATAAATTGACTTCTATCGTTTTTTTAAATATTTGTAACTTTATTTTTAATCGTTCAAATTTTCACATTTTTAATAAAGAAACACTTGTACTGTTTTACGTATTATACAACACCTATAATTTGTTACATATTTTGTCAATAGCCTACCGGTTTCGCTTATACACCATTATCAAGGCTAAAACTTAGCAGTTTAAGTTAAGTGTTAAGTTTAATAGTAAACATAAGTGTTTCTTTATTTATAAATTTGAATATTTGGAAGTTTAACCAAGCGCCGACGATGGACAATATCAAAAATACGTTAAAATTTTATTTTTTAAGATATCAAAATTATGGATAGATTTGAAATTGAATAAAAAGTACATATTTTGATAATACTTTATTGAACTATTAGTCATACTACTATTATTTTCAGGCTTTTTACAATTGTACCAGTACAGTGTGACCATTGACCAATTTATCTATTCGGGTAAAAGTATCGCTAGTGTGATGTTTCGTGGTTGTGATTAAGAATTTTTCCAATAAATAGCGATAATAGTGACACAAAATAATAAAAAGATGCTCACACTTCGGAAACTGAAGCGGAAAGACGTTTCACGAATTAGCAACTTAATACCAATTTCGAGTACTTAACAGAAATGTTTTTGTCTCTATAAATAAGTAATAGGTGCACATTTTAAAATATTTAACAGAAGCTTCCAGACATCGACATTTCATGACAGGTAATTATTATGTTAATGAGTTATGATTTTTTCTTTAAAACAATTTAGTTTAAAGAGTTCTTGTCATATTAAAAACTACAGCATTGAGTTTTGTTCTATATAAAAACAACAAAGATATAGAAGTATTGCAATAACATAAATTTTTTTACAAACCTTTATAAGATTTAAACCTTAAAACAAGAGTAAATAAAATTACGAAACATGGTTCACTTGTATGCTGGATAAAATTGAATATATAACATTTTGTGAAAGTAAAACTGATTATGTAAGAATAGATTGAAGTACTTGGGTAGGCTACGTCGGCAGGGCGCGACTCGCTTCTGATATTATTGAATAAGTGGGCACGGAGCTTCGTAATGAAACATATTGAGCTGGTATCGAGTCACTTAGAAGCGCCGGTGTGTTCCTGCAAAATACCAACAAACGTAGGTGAACCAGACAAATCGTGTTAGCACAGAGTTTCATTTTAAGAGACAATAAATCTAATTATCTTTTAACTTTGACATCAAAGAAAAAACTGACTTTACGGAATAAATTTTACGCTGCATCGGAAGGCGCTGCCTTTGTGTCGCTTAGAAAATATTTGCGTAGAACCAAAGAGCAGTGCTTGGGACCACAAAAAGGGGAACTTAATTAATTTATTACGTCGTGAATGATTGCGAATTTTAAGATAAAAACGAAACATTATATTAATTTATATTCATCTAAATTTAAATTAAATTTACGTACGAACGAAAATTTAGTGGACACCTTAACGGAATCTTCGGTGTGTATGAACCCAGGCGCGTAATTTTACCCAGGTCATCTTGCATATACATACATATCACGCCTACTCCCCCTGCAGGGTAGTGCAGCGTGAAAGTGCCAAGTGAAAGAAGTTCGTTGGGTCGACTAGTAAGTCTATAAGTATTGACTATGAAAACAAACTTTGTAGAACAATTATTGTTCTTAAAAGTTGTCAATCTATGCACTTCTTTTTTTTAATAAAAATTGTTCAAGATCCGAAAAAAGGTCGCACCTCCAAAGTAAAAGCAAACGATGGCAAAGATAACTTTCAAGTAGAACCTAAGCAGAACTTCGATTTATTTTTTATGAACATCCTTGATTGATTATTATTGAGCAAAATTTGTAAGGGCAAATTACTATTTTTTTCAATAAACGTAATTTTTTTAGACATTTCTTTAATGACTTATAAATCATATTTAGGGAGAAAGCTATTCATCTACATTATAACAAAATATCACTAATTTTATATCAATTTGTTTTCATAATAAAATATCAGGGAGAATAGAAATTAATTACTAATTAACAATACGTAATAAATGTTATAAAAAAAGTAAAATATATGCTATCCTAAGATAAAAAAAATAAATAATAGGATTTTTATATGTGATTGCAAAGCAAACTAGAAGACGGATTCAACACTGGTCTAATTATCCATCTCGGACTTGACTTCATGAGGTCCCGGGTTCGATTCTCGGGTTAGAAATACACGTTGCCTACGTGAATAAAATAAATGGCGCATAGATACAACTTTAGGCTTGAACCTAGGAATTGTCTGTCGCACACCATTGATTCAATCATCATAAATAATGAGATTGTGGAGAGAAATCGGTAAAAAAGCGTTAAAAAAATACTAGCGAAGCCGTCTTAAAACTCTAACACTTAATCTTACTGACTGCTGACTAATAGTAGTATATCCTAGTAATACAATACAACAACCCTTTATAGTATAAAAAACTCAAAGATCGTCTTCAGAAATTTAACGTTGAATATTAACGTTGTGCATTTTTGATATTTTGGAAAAGTCAGTTAATAATTTCACACGAATTGTTTTAATTATCAGTATAAAAGTAAAGACAACTTAGTTATGCACGAAAATCATTAAATTTTTTTATTTAATTGATTTTTTTCGAGAGCATAAATATATTTAAATATCGCGCGTTACCAAGCTAAGTTAAGCGAAAATCACAGTATGAAATTCGGCGACAACATACAGAGCTTTTACTCCCTCCATCTAACGAATTATCTAGATCACGCGTTAAGACGACAGTTTAACATTTCTACCTAGAACAAAATATACATAATTCCGAGAAAGAAATGTTCACTTCCATAAATTAAAACTTAGCATGCTATACGTGTCATCTAAAAAGTTATTGAAAAAAGTATAGAGATTGAATGCGAAAAGAATGATATGAGAAAGTGAATTAAACAGAATGTTCACTTCAATAAATTAAAACTTAGCATGCTATACGTATCATCTAAAAACTAATTGAAAAAAGTGTAGAGATTTGTGTGGATACAGGTATGGTAAAGTGAATTTAACAGAAACTCGAGTAACACAGTGTGATGGCGTACAATAACAGTGCGGTGGACAGCAAAGCTCTTTGAGCGTATCCGTGAGCCTCCTGCGTTGAAAAATCCGAAACTTTGTAAGCTTTCGTGTCACGCTTCAATGTTGTCAGCGCCGAGTTCGTCGAAATATTTTTAAATCAATCCTTTGGATCCCACACACGAATTTTGCGACCATAGGCAACATAAAAGTTTCTAAGAATATATTTTGGAGTGTTTTTTTTATGTTAGTTTAGTATTAAATACATGCAAACACCCACAAATTTCTTGACGTCGAGAAAAGTATTAATTAGCAGCTTTCGCCTAATATAGTGCAGTGTGTTAGCACGTGTAAACGTTAACTAAACAAAAAAATCAGTACATAAACTGGATTACAGATAGAACAAATGAGTCGTAAGAGTATGACGATCTTATTATTTGCAGTGTTCGTCATTATCATCTTTCAAACTTGAAGTTACCCCTTAATAAGCGACGAGCTTGCACACTAAAGGTCCTTGCCATAAGATATTAGAACTTACTTATATCCATAAAAATATATGTATACAAATAAGTTTTATTTTTTATACCCTAAGTAGCAAACATTTTTTTATATTGTTAAGGACAATTTAAAATATGAATGACTTGAATGTTTTCATTCTAAGAAATATTCTAATCGTCCATATATTTTTTATTAGAGATACATGTGTTACACAAATAGCTTGTACATTTTAATTTGAAATTACACATACATACACACATATCTTCTCGCGAAGTGCCGTAAAAACAGAGTATCAAGTGCCAAAAGTAGCGATCCTTGGTGATCCAACTTGTTTCCGCCAAATTCATTACTATTTTTTATATACAAACAAGGCGGTTTCAGAATTTGGAAATAATAACAATGTTTAGGATTCAATTTTAATGTATAAATTATTTAGATTACATATAATGAATTGATAAAAACACAACATAGCGTATTGACGTACAATAACACTGCCGATGATAGCAAAGCTCTGTCGTGTCCATAAAACTTCAGCGCTAAAAATATGAAGCTTTGTACACTCTCTTGCTATAGAGGCAGGTACTGTGAACGCCAATTTCGCCTTATTGTTTAAGCCAGTAGTGGGTAAACTACGGCCAGATCAAGATCAAGGGCCAGTGAGAGGGTTAAACCCGGCCCGCCAAGCGTTTCAATTAAAAAAATATATAAACTTATTTAAAAAAATTAGTAGTCGAAAAGTTAAAAGACTATTGGAACGATTAACGTACTAAATCTTTACTTCAAACATATATACTTAAAGCTTCTTTCATATATTAAGACTTCAAAAATCGATTTTATTTTAGTAAAAGGTTGTAAAAATAAAGAAAATCCCTTACGTTTTCTTTATACAATGTTTTAAAATCGTTACATTTGCAGCCTTTTTAGGTGTTTTTAACTAACCGGCCCACCTCAAGATTTATTTTATTTTTCTGGCCTGCCACTAGATTTTTTTAATTTAGCGGCCCACGTTCGAAAAAGTTTGCCCACACCAACCCACCACCCCTGGTTTAAACCAACCCACTATCTCAAAATACAAAACCTGCAGGGATAACGATAATACTCGTACCTTTTTTTTGACCTTTTTCCATCCGATCAAAAAACGGAACGATTCTAAATCGATGTGTTTATTTTTAGTTTTTTTTTATTAAATTGCCGAAGCCAAGACTAACATAAACTTTTTCACGCCTAAATTATAAATGTGAATGATATGTTTTTAATATACATTTTGGTCGGGGTTAAAGTCTAAGCATGCCGATGAATTGTAGCTAAATTTGTTACACGACGATCTAGATATGGACACACTTTATTTATTACCCGATAACATAATTGGTGCTTGTTTGTAGCATAAGTTCTCAAAACACCATAAAATTATAAACAAATGATTTACCATAAAAATGCCATCAATAGCCGAAGTCAATTATATGAGCATTGTTAAATACAATAAAAATACACCTGAAATTGAAATGGGTGAATTATAAACAAAACCAGTATAATATGGTACACCAGCTTTCAAATAGCAAAAGAATTATAAAAATTGTTTAATTTTTTAAGTCTGTTAAATGTAAATTTACATTTCTTTAACACCAATCACTTACAGAGAATATCCACCTGGCCTTGATGATGACTATATTCCACATCATTCATAATATATTTTAATTAGTCAGTGATTTAATCACCTCTGTGGCCTAGTGGTCCGGGTGTTGGACTTGACTGAATGAGGTCCTAGTTTCGATTCCCGGGTCGAGCATTAAAAAGAAAATTCGGTTTTCCCAATTTTCTAATAAAAAAAATGTTGCTCGGGATTGGATATGTGCCCGTCTGGTGATGTTCTTGCCACCTATCACATTATGGGACTTAGTGTTTTTGTCTATTCGTGGGTGCCCTGGTTGTGCCTCTGCCTACCTTTTCGGGGATATGGGCGTGAATATACTTTGGTCAGTGACATTTTCTATGCATAGTTGTGACTTATTGCTAACCCATATGTGTGTCTGTCTTTTGTAAAGTTTGGTGTTGACCATAATATATATCATGTGTGTTTCCTTTTGGGTAGCTCAATATCTTCAGATAAAGTAAAATACTTACTGTGTGGTGTTCCCGTACCTGACATTGGCTAAATAAGTCGTGAAAAAGGATTGAAAGACATATTTATAAAAGAAAAAGACTTAATACTAGATTAAATATTAATTGATACCTTTAGTGCGGTCGTTACAATTGTAAGTTTTGTGAAAGAAAACTTTTCGTAGTTGTCATATTTAAATCGTGTTATATGAATTCACTATTGATTAGCATATATCTGAACGTCGTAATAGAGTCTTCAAAATCAGTTGGGAATAGCCAAGGATGGTGTTCACATTGTGTGTTACAGCAAGCCAATGAAAACATTTAAAGAAAGAAGGTACTTCCGCTATTTATTTTTTTTGCTATAATTTTAAGTTAAATTTAATAATGTTGTTTTACCATTGCAATGATTGGTTGCAATCTGTTTAGAAATGTGCAGATGCTAACATAAATGTTTATAACTTTTTTAACAACAATTTTAAGTTTAATTTGATCAAATAAAATAAATTGTTAAATCAACTATGTAATTATGGTTACTGCTACAGGCACATAACTTAAACGATTACTCTTTTAAAAGATTGTCAAATTAGTTATTTGACAATCTTTTAAAATAGAGAATTTGTGAAAAATTAAAATATGATGAATTGCGTAAAATAAAATAAGTGTTTATACGTGTATACAAAATTGAAAGGTCTATATATTAAAAAAACTGTGATTTCTTAAATGAGTCTAAAATTACACTATTCGAAAACCCTAATTATTTGTCTGTCAAGCATTGGAACTGCCAAACTAGATTTAATGGAACTTTCTCTATGATTTTTTTTTATACTTGCACAATTTTTACAACGCGAGGCCTCTTTGTTTCCCACTCACAAACCCCAATCATAAAAAGTCGTTAATAATCAGGAACTACGTCCTGAGACACCGTGTCTACGCCCCTGTTCCTTATGAGACTGAGTGGGATAAAAAAAAATTGTGCAAAAAAAAGAATTGAGATCGAGACGGCATAGTATGACTGTGGTACTTACAAAACTTTACTTCACATCAATCGACGCCCTGTAGTTCTCACGTCCCTTCTCCTTGACTAGTCGATGATATTGTCAACGTATAAAAAAAATTAATCAGTGTCAAGTATAACTAAAAAATCACTTCTCTATGATAAAATTTAGGGCCAACTCGTAATCATGACCAACCTTATCGAAAAGGAACCTCAAAAATCGGTATAGCATTATCCGAGTGTTCGAGTAATAAGCATACAAAAAGTAATAGAACCGATTTGGTAACTTCCTCCTTTTTGGATTCGATTTAGATTAGGAAAAAAATTGAAAATTCCAAACAGTGCTTTTGATATCAGTAAATAAACCCGGCAACATTGTAAAATTATAATTTTCTTCGGAAAGTTTATTCATTTACATTTTTTGTAATGATAAAATATATAAATTATGTATTATGAAATTTTAAAGAAATAAGTAACTAGACTTGAACATGATATTTACAACTAAAAATACAAATGAAACAACATTTAAAGTCTAATTTAGGTCAAGTTATTACATTTAAATTTCATTAAATATAAATGAAATGTATTTTCTTATTATGTCTAACCATCAGACGTGACGATGGACACATTTATTTATAGTGTGATGTTACAACATTTGAATAAAAATAAAGGATACTTTTCTTTACATAATATCTATACTCATAAAATAACATGTCCTGTCTGATTGATTCATTATCGCCAAACAAAAACTGTTAGAGTTACGGCCATGAAATTTGGTGAGTCAGGTCGTTTGTTGAGTAGCGACCCACTAAAGACGGAATTTCGGAAATTCTACCTCTAAGTGGGTGGAATAGGAATTGAAAGTGTGTATGGAAGACCGTCATTTTTTACGTTAGAAACATGAAACTTTGTGTTTTGGCTACTCATTAAAATGAGTAGATACGTATTTATCAATTTTTGGAAATTCTACCTCTAAGGGGTAGAAAGTTTTTATCTTTATTGATAGGCTATAATCAGTAAATATATTAACGGTCATGCGAGCCACGGGTAATAGCTAGTTTTAATATATTTTAAACACGGATTCTTCTGGAGGCACGTCGCCCTCGCGTTAAGTCGAGCAAACCCAAACATTAGTATTAGATCAGGCTGTTTTGACCAGAATAAACTGATTTTAATGGTTTATGTCACCTGTGTAGTCTAGCGGTTCAGTTGTTGGACTTGACTGTCTGAGGTCCCTGGTTCGAATCCCAGGTCGGGCAAAAAAAAAATTGGGTTTTTCCAAGTATCTAATAAAAAAAACATTTCTCGGGATTGGATATGTGCCCGATTGGCAAAAGGCTTGCCACCTATCACATCAAATCAAGAAAGATGTTTAAAAAAAGAAAAAAAAGTAAAAGTATCTTTATGCACATATCTCCGAAGAGGTAGGCAGAGGCACAATCAAGGCACCCACGAGTAGCCGAAGACACTAAGTCCCACAATGTGATAAGTGGCAAGCCTATCGCCAACCGGGCACATATCGAATCCCGAGCAACTTTTTTTATTAGAAAATTGGAAAAAACCCAATTTTCTTTTTGTTGCCCGCCCCGGGATCGGTCCCCTCATGCAGTCAAGTCCAACAACTGAACCGCTAGACCACAGAGACTGTTTTGACCAGAATAAACTGATTTTAATGTTTAATGTAATATCGTCTCAAGGAACGGGTGTAAATTGAGACAGATCACGACAAAAAGCGTCTGATTTTGATTTATTTGTCCACATTATTGACACTGAGCCGTCCGATGACAAACGCAAACAACATTTTATAACTATAACCTTGCATCACTAGACTTATCCTCTCTATTTTATTTAGAGCCTAGATTAACATTTATAGTTTATAGCAAAATATCATTTTTATCTCCGCAATTTGTCAAGGACTTACGAGATAAAAACTGACAAAATATAAAACACATTAGCATTCCAAAGTCGATGTAAAGTAATACTTAGTTAATAGTTTGGTTAAAACTTTAAATTAGTGAAAAGGTAAGCTAAGGAACAAAATATACGCTTTCATATTTGTTATGTAAGTGTGGATGTTTACTTAGTTTAAAAAATAATTAGTGGATGACATGATTTTAAGGGATTGGTCCGGGCTCCTTTGTCGAATAGACCATCTGCCTTCCTGTACCAGGCAGCTCGTAAAAGGCGAGCATAGGCTTGCCGTCACTAGCACCATGACATCTGACTAGGTGGTAGAGTTTCAGAGCCACTCGCCCAGATTGGTACCACCGCCTTACCTATTCTTGCCGCCATAACGTCATGAAGTGTTCCGGTTCGGAGGGTAAGGTAGCCGATAAACTTACTTTTGCTCGAGGCCTAACATCCCGGCCTCTGGTTGGCAACGCACCATTACCATCTTTGGTATCTCTAGGCGGCGGGAATTTCTTACCATCAGGAAATCCATGTGCTTGTTTGCCTTCCAATGTCATAAAAAAAAACTGTCTTACCGAAAAACTGCAATAAATACGATATCTATATAAATATAAATGAATTTCCCATTGCGCGTAGTCATCGTATCGTGCTTGAACGGATGGTCAAATTTTACAAATACTTTTTTAGTTGTATTGGTTATTGTCAAGAGAAAGACCATGAAAAGAGAAAAAACCGGGAAAATAGGAAAACTACACTGTAATCTTGTCCATACAAACTGTTAGTACCCGTTAATGTCGGGAGAAAACAAGTTCGCCGGATCGGCTAGTATATTATAAATTTCAATAACGAATATCGGCTAGGTAATATGTAGACCTTGATGCAGGGTTGAAATTCAACTGAATATCATGTTAAATGAAATTTGACCAAGAGGAACTGAACTGAATATCATGTTAAATGAAATATGTATTACATAAATTAATTTTACTAACGAATAATAACGATAAAAATAATTTAAAACTATCGGTTATAAATGCTGAAGTAAATTAACCCTAAATTAATCTGAAAAATAATAAAACAGTAATGAAACTAAATCTGCACATTAATTATTTTTTATAAACACATAGGTCCTACTAGGCTGTAGTTCTGTTCTAGGCGGCGTTAATTTCTTACCCTTACTTACTTACTTATTTCTTAAAGTTTGCCTTCCAACTTTTTTTTAGAGGTATCTAGTGGTTGCGAGCCGTTGAACGGATATAAAAAAAATACAATCTAAGATCTATGTGTCTATGACTCTAACTATTGTTTTGCTACTGAAAATATATATTATATATAATAATATATAATATATTTATTAAAAAACAGTATAAAATAATATTAGAAATTTAATACAATTTATTACACTGCGTTATAATAATCACAACCAGAGTACATTTGAATTCAAACATATTTGACACATCTGACACCACAGATAATATTGTTTTGCATCATAGCGGTGACGTTAACGTATCTTTTGTTATCATTTTCAAAGGCGGAATATTTCTATTATTTAAGTAATATCGCCACACAAATGACCGCAAAAAGTAAAGCATTCGCTTGAATAACAAAAACTTAAGCCGTAAGACGGTCTACATTTACAACTGGCATTGTAAAATAGCATCTTTTCACGAAGAAAAGAATAAAGAACGAACTTACAGGATAATATCCGAACACTAACAATCACCCACAGTTTCGTCTGCTCAGCAATATTAGTGAAACGCTGGTTTATTATATCTTTTGACCAGCTAGTTGTTCTTTTGGAAGAAGTTTTGGAAGAGAGAGGAGGAAGAGGAACATTAGGATTTCGCTCTTTATTTAATAAGCCTTGGGTTCGAATCCAAGCAAAAGCAGACATTTTATGAAGACCACTTTCTTTTTATGTATTACTCCCACACAGTAATCAGTAGAAAAAAATCCAATTAGAGAGTGTGCCAAGTTTTAATTTTTTTTATTAATTAGTTAATTTTAGTATTTATTAATAATTTACATACATACAACATGCAACTTAGCTACATATAAGATTAAATTTGTGAACTCGCTTTAATGGTAAGCGTGAAGAGGTATATCGTCTCTCCCACCTCATAATCTCCTGATACTAAATCAGCAGTGATCGCATGAAAATGGGTTCTGCCATAAAGTTGGTGTGCGCGCAGTATTTCCAAAAGATGAGATAAGACACGCCAGTTCGCAAGAGGAATAAAAACAAAATGAAAATTAGTGATGGCGATGAGTGCTAAATCTGAGGATTGTTTTCTACAAACACATTCATATTGGTATTAACATAGCTTCTTTGCTTGCCACCCCTGTTTTGTGGCTTTTAAAATAAGATAGGCAGAAACCCTATATCCCATATCTGAGATATAAGAGGTAGGCAGAGGCACAACCAGGGCATCCACGACTAGCCGAAGACACTAAGTCCCACAATGTGATAGATGGATGAAACTTTCAACAATAGAAAAACACCCAGACTCAGGTCTTTGTAGAACTCTACTACATGTTCTCCTAAGAACATTTCTATAAAGAATTAATACTTTTAATTTTCGCCACTTGGTGGCTTTTTTTTATGGTATTTCAAGGTAGACAAGCAGACCGATTTCCTGATGGAAAGAAATTCACGCCGCCTAGAGACAAAAGGTGGTAATGATGCGTTGCCAACCTGAGGGCGGGATGTTAGACCTCGAGCAAAAGTAACTTTACCGGCTACCTTATCCGCCGAACTGGAACACGTCAACGACAAGCACTGATGTTATGGCGTCAGCAATAAAATAAAATTCCATGATATCTTGTACTTTGCAAATAACAAGTATTTAAAAAGTATACAAGTGTTTAAAAAGTATGTTTACATATCCAACTCTTAATTATCAATCTACATTAATATTATAAATAAAGTTTAATTTTTTGTTTGTTTGTTTGAAATGAATAGGCTCCGAAACTACTGAACTGATTTCAAATATTCTTTCACCCTTATCATGCTACATTATCCCTGAGTAACATAGGTTTTGTTTCATCAAAATCGGTGCAGTAGAAGCCAAGTTACGCAGGCGAAGGTGCGTTAAACTGCTAGTTTATATATAAATTGGCCTAGACTAAGGCCTTAATATCTCAGTATTTGTTAGCGGCTTTTTGTTTGCGTAAATCAAAGCAAGTTTAGAGTGCAGCGACATCTTGAAGCATCAGGTGCGATACACTCACGCAAATATTTTATGAAAATACCGACAATGTTAGCACTAGGGCTGTGCTCTACTACCGTTTAAGATTATACAACCTCCAAACACATTTTATTTTCTGTTACGACATTAACCAAGATGCCAAAGCCAAAATAACATCAATGTTTTCTTTATTTTCTTACTTCATTCAAATTGTGATTTTCCCTGTTTTTAGGGAAAAACCATAACCTGGTCTAATGATGGGGCAGAGTTTGTTTATGTTGTAATAGATAATGTTTTGTTTCTTAAGTTTGTAATATTGCATTATCAATAACTAAACGTATTTCAAGTGTGGCCAATTTTCTACCTACTTACAAAATAAAGACGAGAAATTTAATTAAATCGAATCTTCTTGCCTTATTAAAGTAAGCGATTCTTTCATTTGTCAATGTCTACGTTTTAACAACAAACTTCCTTAAACTTAGTGTTTAATTAAGTATATCTATTGTTAGATATATAAAAATAAATTAAACAAAAAAGGTGAATGAAAATACCATTTCAGAATATTTAGTATAATGTATAACTTTACTTGTATAGAATAAGGAAAAAAGCCAATCCCACTGATCTTAATTTTCTCAGTATGTGGCATAGCATGGTGATGCTTGTTTCAACCAGGTGGTGGAGTTTAGTGGTGCCTTATGTAAGCCTAAGTAAAATAAACGAATTTCTATCTCTATGGCTTCAAGGGCTTCTTCGTCCTTAATGACTTTTTGCAACCACTGTACACAGTTTTATTTTGTCAATGCATACGTGATATTTAGTGTCCGCTCAAAAGGTCATATAATGTCAGGTACAAACTATTTGAGAATTTAGTCTGCAGATTAGCTCGCACCTATTCTTTTAAATCTCTATTCAAAACTTCTGCACTAATCAAATTGTTTCGCAATAAAGTAATTAAGTGTCCACCCCTAAGTTTTGCATTATAATGTTAAATGACTGCATTTCATTTCATTTTTTTTCTCAAGAATTTTTATATGATAATTTAAATCATTTTCCATCGTCGGCGCTTGGTTGGTTTAAGTTTTAGCCCTGCTGATGCTGTATAAGCGAAACCGGTACGCTATTTACAAAGTAATAAATTATAAGTGATTCGTATAAGTACGTATAGCACAAGTGTTTCTTTGTTTAAAAATATGAATTTAAATCATGATTTTAAAGTGTCAATTTAAATTGACACGAAATAATATATTTAAATATATTATTTCGTATGTCTTTCGAACAATTATCAAATATAGGAACGATATGCTATACAAAGAATAGCATGAAGTAAAAGCTGTCATAAAAAAATAAACTTAAGAAATACTAATTAAAAAAACGTTAAAATGCTACACCATACGACGTAGAACGACTTGATTACAAAGAATGGTAATTTACGTTTAAAGTAAGAAGTAATTAGTTTTTTGTTATCGACTACAATGTGGACATGACTAGAGGGGTCTCGGCGTCGTGGCTGCCGCATCCTCCAGCCAAACGGTAAACACTTTGCTGTAATCTCGAGATGAGAAAACTTTCAGTTCTCTTAATTCAGAAACTTATTCAACAACCTAACAACCTTAGAGCGGACCGCCCGGCGGACGCAAGACAAACAAACTTACTCTTTAATCTTTGTCTGTATTAAAAATAAACCCTAAGAAATTTTGAATTTACTTTTCAAATTATGATTTCTGGTTTATAACATTTGTATTTTAAAGTATTACCCCGTGTTGGTCCGGGCTCCTTTGCAGAATAGACTTTACGAATAGATTTTACGAGCTGCCTGGCAAGGAAGGCACACCTGCATAGGCTTATCGTCACTAACATCATGACATCTGACTCGGTGGTAGAGTTTCGCAGCGACTCACCCGGATCGGTACCACCGCCTTACCTATTCCTGCCACCATAATAACTCTGTCATGTTCTGGCCCGGAGGGTAAGGTAGCCGGCACTTGTATACAACATCGCAACATTCCTATTGGCCTAATATCCCGGCCACAGAGCAGCGACGCACCTTTAACATAACACATTTGTTTCTTACCATCAGGAGAGCCGTACGCTTGTACACTATCTTCTCACATAATAAAGGTTTTAATAATATATTAGCTGTTTTTCCCGTTTATTAAGTCGTATAGTTTTAAAACAAGTCACGATGAAAGGTAACATTTTTTTTCTGGAACGTTGGCGTATTATCTACTAAAACATATACAATCGTAATTAAACAAGGTGCAAACCAAATACTGGGTGGGATCCGATAAAATCGTCTATTTTGTTAAGTAATATTTATTAATTACTTAATATTATGAACATACTAGCGGCAAGCACAGCGCACGGGTATAAAACGTACATATAAATATTTCTCTTCAATCACTTTATCTATTTAAAAAAACTGCACTAAAATCCGTTGCATAGTTTGAAAGATTTAAGCATACAAAGGGACTTAGGGACAGAGGAAGCGACTTTGTTTTATACATACTATGTAGTGATAACCAATAAGTCTATTGTTAAATTACTAACCAAAGACGTTATAACAATATATAATATATTTCGACTACAACCAAATCGTGTTATCTGTTGCAGCACTAAAATAACTGCATTATAAAAGTAAAGTATTTTCACACCCCGGAGAGGTAGGCAGAGGTACAACCAAGTCACCCACGACTATCCGAAGACACTAAGTCCCACAATGTGATAGGTGGCAAGTCTATCGCCAACCAGGCACATTTCCAATCTCGACCAACATTTTTTTTTGTAATCAGAAAATTGGAAAAATCCCATTTTCTTTTTGTTGGCCGACCCGGGATTCGAACCCGGGACCTCATGCAGTCAAGTCCAACATTACATTATTACAACTGCATTATAAAATAATTTAAATGTCATAATTACTAATGGCCAATAGCTAACTTGAAACGAGGTAATAAATATTTCATGGGACAAAAATTTTATTTTTAAAAAATATCCAGGTCATGTACACATATTTCTTTATTTTTGTCCCATTTCCAAATGACTTTGCATAAACGCCAATTTGCCAAATATTTTAACAACCTAAATACTTAACTATACGCGGCTTATAAAAGGCATTACCTTCTCAATATAGGATTTTATAGGCTTAGTTATTCTAAAGCACACAATACCGTCCGTTATCAATGTATCATCCTTCAGTTAACACCTTGAGTGCGACGAAAACGCGCGGCATAACAATCGAGTTACCAACGTTAAAAATGCAAAATTAAAATCGCTGGAAGCAATTTGAATGTACCGTGACAATACAATTACAAAGGCTGAGCGCTTCAATATCTCGCCGAAGATTAGGGCGATGAATAAGCACTGCAGGAAAAAAGCTAGCAAACATTTAATAGACAGGTGGGCTTTTGTTCTTTGAAATAGAAAACAAATAGTGTCAATTTTACGAAATCATTGTAGTTCTACTTTTTTTAAACCCCAACGTGAAAAGAGTTACAATTTTTACAGTTAGTTACAATTTTGACGTTGTTGTGTGGTTTTTGTGTCTATGTCTGTCTGTGCCATGATAACATTTAAAATGGACTCATTTCATTCCGGATGGTTTTGTCTGGAAGCTGACGTTATACGTTATCGAAATGGTTCTCAGCTATATTATTGTATGCTAGCTTTTGTCTAGAGCTTTTAAAAGTTCCTAATTTTTTTTAATTATTGACTGAATTTATTTATCATATAAAAATTATTACCTACTAAATGTGTTGGTAAGCGCATAACTTCCGAACGACTGAACCGATTTGACTATTTTTTTTTCTTGTGTTAGTTACTGTCAGAAGAAGGTTTTTATGAAGAGAAAAACCGGGAACATTGCAGGGAAAGTAGGTAAAACGTTACTTTATTTTTCCCCATAGAAACTGAACGGGTGAAACGAAGTTCGCCGGGACAGCTAGTTTGCTATATAATGAATGTATTTCAGTTAGAACGTACATTTTTCCAGTTAAAGCTTTGAAATTAAGAAAATATGTTTATTTAAAAAAAAACTGTAACTACCTTATTAGTTATGTAGTTCTCTAATAAAGCTCCAGGATACTCGTATTTCGTTTTGTTTTCGTTTCGTATTTTCCTAAGAAAAAATATCTGTATTTTTAAGAATTTCTTTAATCTTTTAGACTTTTGTATATGTCTGACCTTAAGAATCAGCTTATTAACAACATTACCTTTACTTACGGCTCTCCGTAGCTCGGGTAAAGACAGTGGCGTTGGTTAATGTGAATTTTGGAATATTAAAAATGTAAAGTTAGTTTTTAAACACACAATTGGCACGGACAATGAACAATTGACCTATAAAAAAACCTGTTGAATTGAGTCCCGAAACTTAATAGTTTATTATATGCATACTACTTAAAGATCAGTGTTCCTCTGGGTACATTCGCATTTCTCTAACATTATACACAAAATAATATCAAAATTATTGACATTTTAAAAGTCTTTTAGTATCATATAGCTACATTATCCTAAAGTGTACAGTAGTACTATTGAAATTATGCCCTTCGGCTACATTCGTCAAGCTTCGGAAATCCGAATGAATTTTAAAGATATTTATATAGAGTTGTTATTACACATAATTAATCATTTCGCTTAAATTTAGATTAGGTCAGAAAATTTAATAATAAAAGTGTAAAGTGTAAAAAGAGTAAAAAGTGTAAAGCCGAAGCGCATAATTTAAATAGTAGTACTGTATGTATTCTTTTTTTCACCAGAATTTACTTTAAGCAGTAACATTACGATCACGTTGGTGAACTTTCGAGAAACTTTAGCTTGAATAATTATTTATTAAACATTTTTATATGTCGTTGCATGTCATGTATGTATATAGTACATGTATTGTATGATTTGTATGTTACATTGTTTCCGTGAGACTCTAATTGGTTTAAATATTTGTGTCTTATTTTACAAGGCCATTTTTACATTTCCAGATGAGTCCGAGCAAACGAAGCGTAATATCTGAAGCCAGTGACTCCCGGCCAGGCGTCACTATCACTGATATGGACACAGTACAGGAAGAAAATGATAATGAAAGGTAATCATCTGTTTTAATTAATATCTATCAAATCAATTTATTGTAATGGAGTGATAAACAAAATGTGCTAAGCAATAAACTATTAATACTAACACTTTTTCTAGATTAATTTACAGTAAGTGGTGTGTCTTTTCTGATATCTTCTTGTCATGTCGATTGTTTTTAATGTATCCAGCTAGTCAGTCCAGGATATGAAATAAAAACGACCGTCAAGTCGCTTTTCAAGAAAATATTTTAATGAAACAATTAATCTTAAAAATATTACGGCTATCTAAATTAATATATAATTCATTTCTAAATTCAATTTATAACCTTCAATTACGAATTTCAAAAAATATAGTGTCCCCTAACATTAAAGAACGTTTCAAAGACAGTCCCTCCCTGCTATTTAAACATTGGAAGAACTACCTATTCAAACGCAATTTAGTTACATAGCCCTAAAGGAACAATTTTTTTAATAAAACTTTGCTAAAAATATACAACATCCTGTATTTACAAGGGCCTTAGCTCAAAACCAGTTTTGCACAATACGTGCAAATAATACCTACGGTGAGCGAACATTACAATATTTACTTCCCCGCCTTATTTACCAGCTAGTTTGAAAAAAAACTTTACCGGAAAAAAATATTAAGTATAAATTAAAATTGTATTTCTTGCATAGTATGTAATGTTAAAGAATTTTGGAATAGATTTATATATCACTTAAACTATAACCTTTAAGTGACATATTCATGTGCTTTATCAAATCGTTTGCTTTGTCAACTTTGTTGTTTATTTATTTTTTCTTTCTACTAAAACAGAAAGATAATTAATAAATAATAACGAGACAAAGATTTTAAATGACGTATGGTAGCATTTTTGTTTTAACAAACCTTTGTGGTTTTTAAATGCTACTTCAACTCAATATTGTATTATGTGTTTAGTCAGCAAATAAATTTTAAAAAAAATCTGAAATTGAAATTACTTAAATATTTTACCTTTCTATCTTTAAATGATTCTACATAAAAACTTAAATCAATAATCGTTATAAAGTTTATACTGATATTAAATAATGTGAACCATTTTTATATAGCTTATGCTGGTATAAATCATTATAATAGTGTTTATAAAGGTTGATAAACTTTATTTCTCTAAAAAAATCATATAGGATTGCCGAGTGTAGGGAAATAAATCGAAAGAATATTTATTCTGATTTTCTCTAGATAGATTTTCAAAGCCAAAAAGTTCACGAAATGTACAATATTATTTGTGCTTTAGGTTACTGGTAAAGGGATCGGCGAAGATTGTTCCTATGTCGGGTCATAGTTATTATTTATTTATTTGAATGGTTATTTGTGTATTGAATCAGTTTTATAGCAATATGTAAAAATGATTCTGTAATTGATACGCACGTGGTTTATTTTTTTAAGACATTACAATTTTATTGGTCAAGTTCTAGGACACAAATTAAAGTAATATGTACTACGTCTAGGATGCTCCATAATATGCACAGATATTGGATTAATCATTTTATTAGTTATACAATACCTTATTTCTTGAAAATTTAATAATTTTAAAAGCCATCAAAGTTTGTAATATAAATTAGTTTAAGTCAAGGTAGACATTTTGTTCTTTAAAATATCCAAGATCTAAATTTCACCTGATTCGAGAAAATATTTTTTATGATAATGGAAGGCAAACAAGCAGACGGATTTCCTGATGGTAAGAAATTCACGCCGCCTAGAGACACCAAAGGTAGTAATGGTGCGTTGCCAACCTGAGACCGGAATGTAAGGCCTCGAGCAAAAGAAAGTTTACCGGCTACCTTACTTTCCAAACCGGAACACGTCATGACGTTATAGCGACAGGAATATGTAAGGCGTTTTTACCAATCCGGGTGAGTCGCTTCGAAACTCTACCACCTAGTCATATGTCATGTTGCTATGTCGGTAAGCCTATGTTCACCTTTTACGAGCTGCCTGGCGCGGGAAGGCAGATGGTCCATCCTGCAAAGGAGGCCTGGACAAACACAGGGAGAAGTAGTAGTATAAGTTATTGGTCGACTAATCACGTAACATACAAAACTACTAATTAATCCTTTTTCAAGTCAGATAAAAATTAAAATATGTGTATTAAGTTTACGATATGATGGGAAATAAATAATATTTACAGTTATTACGGTAAGTAATGCGTTTAACAAAGAAAATACTATCCAACTGCTTATATGATAAGATCTGGTGTAGAACAAATGCTCGGGCATTTTTAAGAAAGTTTAATTAAGTTCTTGTTTCTTTACAGGATCAATTAAAAGTGTTATGATTTCGTGTACAATCTCTAGATATTAATAGTTATTACATATGGATAATATTAATACAAACCAAAAAATTGTAAGTAAATAAGTAAGTAAAAAAAAAGTATCTTTACGCCCATATCCCCGAAGAGGTAGGCAGAGGCACAACCAGGGCACCCACGACTAGCCGAAGACACTAAGTCCCACAATGTGATAGGTGGCAAGCCTATCGCCAACCGGGCACATATCCAATCCCGAGCAACATTTTTTTTATTATTAAATTGGGGATATGGGCGTGAAGATACTTTTTTTTTTAATATTGTCATAATATAAGTATTTAATAACGAAGAGGCACGCTGAAAAGATTCAGTAGAATAGCTAAAATTTATAAACAAAATCACTTCATATTTTTCGAAATTCAGAAACCTTTTAAAATATTTCTGCATATACTATAAGCGTAAGATTCGCATTTTGGAGATTTGGCGCTCAGTTTTGTAGTCAAAATAGTTCAATACTACACCGATACAGACGTATCTTGAAAAATGGCACAGGATGTATTTAATTTCCAGATAAGTAAATAAAATTCCCTTTATGTCATATAAACATTTTTGACAATTTAGACTCTCTTAATTTTTTGAATCAGGAGCAATTTAGATCTTGGATATTTTAAAGAACAAAATGTTTACCTTGAACTAAACTATTTTATATTACAGACTTTTGATGGCTTTTAAAATTAGGACATTTTCATGAAATAAGGTATTGTATAACTAATAAATTGATTAATCTAATATCTGTGCTTATGATGGTATGGTATTATTTAAGTTTGTAATCAATAATATTTATACTAATATATATTTAACTATCATTTTATAATAATATAATAATATTTATTGTTGTAACCATTACGTAAAACTTTAAACTCATCACATATTCAGTCATTTTAATGTATTTTGCCTTGGACGTGAAGTATTTGCGTTAATAGCGTTTGTTAATCGTGCGAGTAACATTTACACCTCTATCTACTTGCTACGTTACAGTTATGCTGTTGAAATATTGTCATTATAACAGGCAAAGTATTCAGGCAGCATTCAGGCAGTGCTACACAGCTTATGGGTACAATAAGTAAAGTAATAAGTAAGGTTTAATAGGGGTTTGAAAAGTGAAGGCTTAAACAGCCAATACTAGACTTTTTTTATTATATTGCAAGGCAAACAAGCAGACGAATTTCCTGGTGGTAAGAAATTCACGCCGCCTAGAAACATCAAAGGCGGTAATTCAAAGATTTTCAAAGATTTGCCTTACCTTCCAAACCGGAACACGACAATGGCACGCATTGACATTATGGTAGCAGGAATAAGCATGGCGGCGGTACCAGTCCAGGCAAGTTGCTGCGAAACTCTAGCACCTAGTATTATAGCTGACTTATTCATAAACATGGTACTCCAAGGTTCAACCTGGTATTTAGTACACTGTGGCATAGACTAAAATATCAACTTTACTCTTACTTTAGTCTTTTTATACTGTCGAAGGAGATATATTATTGGTTTAAGAGTATGAGTCATAACATATTTGAAAAGTAATAGTAGTTTGCTTAAATACATGTCAAGAACTCGTTTTTTATGACCGCTTCATTTTTTACCACTTTGGCTTTGCTAAATAATCATGGAAATATCACACTACTTCTGTTTTTGTTCATGAGATAAGAAAGCAAACAAACATATGGCTCTCCTGTAATAACCTACGGCGTAGCCCGTACGCTTTGCGCCACTTAAATTGGTTTACATAGAGTATGAACCTTAGTACTAAAATAAATGTTACAGAATATCAACAGTACTCAAGCTTGTTTCATTTACAAAACTAATAGAACCGGCAAACTTCGTACTGCTTGACTTTAATAGCTATTAACAGTTTGTATGGATCAAAACATTGTTTATCTCATGATCCTAGCAGTTTTAACAGGTTTTTCTTTTTTTTATAACCTTCTGATAATAACTAACACAACAAAAAATAATTAGTAAAATTGATGCATCCATTAACATGATGAGATGGCCATTTGAAATGGGGATAAATTTTAATGTTAAAATAAAATATGTATTAAATTATGTTTAATAATAATAAAAAATTAAACAATACATTTAATACAATATTTAATACATTCTCCAAATATATGCTTCTCTCGTCATCATCACTGTGGATAGCAAATAGCCCCAAGATTTCCCCCTAGTTGGTCCGGGCTCCTTTGCAGAATAGACCATCTGTCTTTCTTGCCAGGCAGCTCGTAAAAGGCGAGCATAGGCTTATCATCACTAACACCGTGACATCTGACTAGGTGGTAGAGTTTCGCAGCGACTCGCCCGGATTGGTACCACCGCCTAACCTATTCCTGCCGTCATAACGTCATGACGTGTTCCGGTTCGGAGGGTAAGGTAGCCGGTAAACTTACTTTTACTCGAGGCCTAACATCCTGACCTCAGGTTGGCAACGCACCATTACCGCCTTTGGTGTCTCTAGGCAACGTGAATTTCTTACCATCAGGAAATCCGTCTGCTTGTTTGCCTTCCTATAACATAAAAAAAAATTACAACCGTGACATATGCACAACATTGATTTGCAGGCACCTCGCTGTTTTGTGGCTAAGGTGTTCATAATATGTAATTCTACTGGCTTCCCTACCCTACAGTAATGGCGGCGGGAATAGGTTAGGCGATGGATCCCAACTCGGGCAAGCTGGTCTGGCTGATCATAGCATCACGTTTGCA
>NJDD01006750.1:36330-48017 GCA_002245505.1 Calephelis nemesis | reverse complement strand
CTCGTTTAAAGGTATAAGATTTGTAGCTATTTAAGATGTTTTCACTATCAAAAATGTTGTTTTTTTAAACGGTATTTTATTTAAAACTATTAAATCAATTTGTGGGCTAGCGTACAACAATCAAGACAATTAGGTCCACTTGCACGTTCCTGGGTTAAATATTTAACTTAAAGTTAGCTTTTGACATATTAATAATTCAATGTATATTTGACAGTTTAACCCGTTATTAAACTTATCCCAGGAATGTGCAAATGGCCCATAGCGTCCCAATCCCAAATAATACACGCAAGACTGATACATTTTACTTCTTTGAAGGATTTAATGTACTTATAATTTAATTTATTTATAAAAGTACCTAAACATTTTCTTAGACAGAAAAGTTAAAGGTTTTTATAAGTTAAAAAAAAATCATTATGTATTTTTGAATTCTCCACAAAAATAAGAATTAAAAAAATCTACTTGTCGAGTTAATATTTTTATAATAAATACCGTGTTTGGCATTACCTAAACAGTGTTTATCTGTATAATGCAGTATTTTAGTGTAGGTAAATTCTAAATCGCGCCAACCAAAAATGTTCTTGAGCACCAACCTAATCCTACTAAAAGTATAAATGCGAAAGTTTGTATGTTTGTTTGTTATTTACTCCTTCACGTAAAAACTGCTGAAACTGATTTTTATAAAATTTGGTTCACACATAGTGCGTAACTTAGATTAACAAAAAGAATAATTATTATCTCAAAAAAATGTTGCTTATGGTACCACCATTAACCAAGTAGGCGACGTCAAAAGCAAAAGGCAAAAGCTAGTGGAGAATATAAATATTACCTGATGTAAACCCTGTATTCCACCTTTCGATGTGAGGGACAACTAGAAAATAACTGGGATCACAATGATAAAAAATCATAGAGCGTGCAGAATGCAAATATGATTATATTACGTCTTCTTCGAACACTAGCATTTATATGGTAGCTAACATAGTTATATGTAAGTTATTACATACTTCTAATAACAGCAATCTGTTTCTACTATCTAGAAAATTATATAACCTGCATAATAAACAGAAAAATCTTCTGAACTCAAAATGTATTTTTTATAGCAGCATATTATGTAGAGATATTGAAAATTTTGCTTAGCTTCCTCAAAATTTATTGTTATAAAGCTCAGAGATATGCCATAAACTTTATATTACGTTCAATAGCATGAACACATATGATTTTTTTTATGATATTGGAAGGCAAACACGCAGACGTATTTCCTGATGGTAAGAAATTCAAGCCGACTAGATACACCAAAGGAGGTAATGGTGCGCTGCCAACCTAAGGCCGAGATGTTAGACCTCGAGCAAAAGTAAGTTTACCGGCTACCTTACCCTGCAAACCGGAACACGCCATGAACTTATGGCGGCAGGAGTAGGTAAGGTGGTGGTACCAATCCGGGTGAATCGCTGCGAAACTCTACCACCTAGTCAGATGTCACGGTGTTCGTGACGGTAAGCCTATGCTCGCCATTTACGAGCTGCCTGGCAGGAAGGCAGATGATCTATTCTGCAAAGGAAACAGGGCCATCACGGGGAATTACAACATTTTTTTTACAATTTCAGCGAAGCATTGAGCAAAGCTTTATCAGCGTTGTACGCGAAGTTGCTTGTTGTCCTCGGCCTAGCGTTTCCTGTGACCGAAGTAATTGCTAATGGTGTACCAGACGCCTATTATCAGGTAAAAACATATTTAACAGGCATAGAAAGGTACTCATACATAACAAACATAGAAACTACCAACCGAAACATACATTCAAACAGATATTTCGTATATAATATGATTGGAAACACGGGTGGTAGAGTGCTGTATAGCAATTATTTCAGGCAGGAAATCAGAAATTCCTGCCACGGTAATAACACAATCATGTCCGATCTGGAGGGTAAAGTAGATTGTAGCCTTGCACAATAATAGGCTTAACATCCGGACAACAGGACAGAGACGCACCTATAACGTCTATGGTGTCTATAGGCCAGGGTTATCTCTTACTATCAAGAGAGGCGTGTACTTATTCCCTTTCTAATGCCATAAAAATACCTATAAATGGAAAAGACAATAATTTTCGTAGATTTTTGATTAACTAAAGATTATATATTAATACGCAGGAGCATAAAATTTGGCACACTTATAGTTTATGTGTAGGAGAAGTGCAGAACGCTAATATTTTTTAATGATAATGCTCATAAAGTACATTAAATCAATAAATAAAACATTACCCAGACTACCATGAATTTGACACACACAAACAAATATATTGATAATAGTGATAAAAGATCACAGATGGCGCACTAAAAACAAACAAAGTAGTTGGTCTCGAAAAATGAAGATGCCGTTATCATCAACAAGATATCAAAATTTATTATGGTCGAATTTCGACCAATTGGCGACCACTAGCAAATTCAAATTTAGGTACACTTCACGTATCAAATAACGATTGATTAAATATTTTGTTTCAGGGTTTTTACTTATACCTTTACCTGGTATCACTTCTGTTTGTTGTTTTTCAATACACAAATTTAATGCGAGAAAAGGCCTTCAAGATGATAATCAATAGTCATGGTAAGAATCTCCACTGACGTGGAATCATACACTTTGGAAAACTTCAGCCATACGAGAGCTGTAATTGCCTGCATTTGCTTAACAAAATGCGACATTAAAACCACATCTTATTTGCATAAGTGCCTCAAGAATATTGTCTTTTATTTTTACTCCGCTAACATTTTAAGTCATTTGTATAATTATAGCAAACTGGTGATTTGTTTTAAAATAAACATCTCTCATAAGAATGTGAGTTTAAAAATAAATTCATTGTTGCGTTAAGTATTCGTAAGATATTAGTTTTCGTACCAAAATTTAAATTCCTTACATCAAAATTACGTTTTTTTTTTGTTTGTTTTTTGGGTTTTCATAAAATGTCTTTGGGTCTAGGTGATTTAGTTTAAGAGCTATTATAGTGCAATGGAAAACCATGCTCAGAATGAGAAATGAATATTTTTAGAAATATATTCCTCAAAGTTATTTTTCTGTTGACGTACCTAATCGCTAAGAAATTTTCCTAAACTGAAAAGCCATTTACATTTATGTAGCAGGCTGCCTCAGTAGCCTAATCGTTATCTACCTGTTTATAGTTTAAAACAAATTTTCTAAGGATTTAATTGATTACTCGATAATTTAAAAAAATGAGGGAAAGGCATTTGCTAAATAATTAATAAAATAATTTGTTAACTATAACATTACCTAAGTTAAATAATAGGTAATGGTATAATAAATAATATAAATAAATGGTAAATAGGTAAATGGTTAAATAATAGGTTAGGTAATGTTATATTTAGCATTACCTAAGTAATTATTTAACTCCCTACATCATAATATATTAAACTCAGTTTCAATCAAAGCCATATTTTAGACGAGAGAATCCAATACAGGCGGAATTGGTCTGAAGCGCTTTGTTTTTCCGCATAACAATGATATGACCAACATTTTCCATAAACTTGTTGCGCGATTTTCAGAGCAGACAGATAAAGAGGATAAAAATGGAACTGGAAAAGCGACTCCCAATGAAAAAGTAAAACGAAAAGAAATTATAGCCCGTTACGGCAGTTTCTATTTGAGGCTGGGTGCTATTGGTGAGTTTATATCTATATATTACTAGCCGACAGGCGAACTTCGTATCGCTTGACGTTACTAACAGTTTGCGGAAAAATTAATGCGTTTTTTTCCTACATTCCCATCGTTTCCTGTCTTTTTTTTTCTTTATATTAAACTTCTTTAAACAGTTAATAACACAAGTAAATGAATAAGCAAAATTTGATGCGATGAGCAAGGGAAATAGGGATCTATTTTTACATAGACTAGCTGACCCGGCGAACGTCGGGCGAGTCGCTTCGAAACTACCACCTAGTCAGATGTCACGATGTTAGTGACGATAAGCCTATACTCGCATTTTTCGAGCTGCTGGCGGGAAGCCAGATGGCCTATTCTGCAAAGGAGCCTGGACCAACATGAGGAAAATGTTAAACTAATGTTTTTAAAAGTGAATTTTACACCTTGGCAATAATATTTACAATGTATTATCATTTTAGCTTTAACTCTCTTGTATTAAAATTTGGCCGGTCCTTGAAATTAACCCTGTATAAAAAAATGAAACGTCTACTATTTTCCGTATTCATCGCCTCACGCGTGAGCGTGAGCAATTTCAATAATTATTTGCTTGTTGTGTTAATTACTGTCATCAGTCATGAGACGGTTCTTATAGCAAAAAGTGTATTCATTAAGCTGAATATTAGCAGATTTAAAAAATCTTCACTAAAATTTAAATTTTACATATTACTGTTAGTTTTTCAATTCGCCTATTAAAACAGAGCAAAGGCTGTCGGGTCAGCTAGTAAGTACCTAAAGTAAAAAAGAATGTTTCTTGCATCTTCTTATTTCTTTAATTAAAAATAAAATAAAATAAATAGATATATAAATAAATAAATATCCCTGGATAAATCACACAAATTGAATCTAACCCCGAAGTAAGCAAATTATATGCTTGTGTTTTGGGTGTTAATCAACGATTCTAATACATGGAAATACTTAAATAGATACCAGTACATATTTAATAAACACCCAGACCCGGAAATGCAGGCATCTAAATGTTTATCACCCAAATGCCTGCCCCCGTCGGGAATCGAACCCGAGCCTCAAGGTCAGTGTCGTTAGGCGTGTTCGCTAGCCACTCGACCAACGAGGCGATCAAGGTGTAAGTAGACAATCTGAACTATGCAACGAATTTCAAAAGATTTTATTCAGCATCACGCAAATTATTACCAACAGTTTGTATCGTCAGATATATGTATTCATTAAAATGTTCTCTACAGCTTTCGGCATTGGCTCAATGGTATACAGCGGTTTGGAATTCGGAGAATACTTTGAGATGACTGATCGCTGCCGGTCCGTTCTCTCAGCTCTCACCCCAGCCCTGCGTATGGCTTTGACATTGGCCCAAATGCAATTTATATTCCTCACAAACAAAGACATAGAAGTCGGCAGGTACAAACTAATACAAAGGTTTGGTTTCATGCACATGATTGCCACAAACCTTTGTGAATGGTTGTACGTACTCGTTCAAGAGACAAAACATGAAATAGATCACTTAGAGCACTCTATGTCGAACGGCAGTGTTCACAATGACAGTGGAGAGATGCCATGTCGCCGTTCCAACATAATGGGAGCGCTGGTACAAAACGCGTCTCCGTTCCTTTTCCCTTGTACGATTGAATATTCACTCATATGTGCCGTTATTCTGTATGAAATGTGGAAAGAGGTATGTATCAGAGAATATAATCACTACACTTCCTATTTTTGCCTTATCTCCACTTAAAACTTATAGCGCTATGTCACAAATATCATTGTTATGACTACTGTATTTACAAACTACAAAATAGATAAAAATTTGTACTTATGATAAATCTGTGGAATAGTGAAGAAGAAGTAAAAAAAATAAGTATCTTCACGCCCATATCCTCGCAGGGGTAGGCAGGGGCACAACCCCCACGATTAGCCGAAGACACTAAGTCCCACAATGTGATAAGGTGGCAAGCCTATCGCCAACCGGGCTTATAATCAATCCCGAGCAGCATTATCTTTATTAGAAAATTGAAAATGTACGTTTTCTAATTTTTTTACGCCCGACCCGGGAATCGAACCCTGAATCTAGTCTGACGCCAGACCGCTAGACCACAAAGGAATAGTGAAACCTGCAGGTACATTGAAAATATATGAAAAATAATGGTACAGACTGCTAAAAATGGCCAACAGAATATTTTTAGAATTTTTTGATCAAGATACAGACCGCTATTTACGCCGAATCTACTAAACCGATCGTAACTAAATTTTGCAGGTAGATATTTTATTTTCCAAGGATACATATAGGATATTTTTTATTCCATCATACTTAAAGTGGAAAATACCTAGGGAACCCTGGGAGAGAGGTAAAAGTCAAAATGTAAAATAGGCTATAATTCTTTAACACGTTTTCATTATTCGTTTTGGTTTTGTAATATGTGCTTTAACATAGTTTCGTATTTCTTCAATGTCATAAGTTTTGAAGTTTAGAAATAACAGCAGACAGTTATGTTAACAACATTTAGTATAAAAAGACGAAAATCTTGAAATCCGAAGTGTAGAGAAACATTTGCACGTATAAGCCATCTTACATACATACCTTCAAGTGCCCCTGCAGGGCAGTCAGAATGTCGAGTGTGAAGTGAGAAAAATTAAATAATAATTATTAATTGGAGTACCAAAATCAAGAACATATTTTTATGCAAATAAAGTTGATTAAATTTAATTAAGTACAAATATCAAATTATGTATTTGAATTTACGGTAAAGATAAATTCTGTCTAACTGTTAAGATTTAAAGCTTCAAACAAGAAATATGTTTTGGCATAGTAAGCAACCCAAGTTGAAAAATATTATCTATGGGTAGGTACATAATATAATAAATCTGTAGAAGGGTCAATTCTGTACATTGAAAATATTGAAAAAGTAAATAGCAGGGGGTGTTACAGGATCGATACCAAACCCAAATATTATGTGATAAAAAAAATTTTTGTGTCTCTGTATGTTCAGTCATCACGTGAAAACTAACGGTTCGATATCGATGAAACTTGGTATTATTATACCTTATTATCCTAGGCATAAAATGGTATACATTTTCTCCTGGAAAAATACGTAGAAAGAAATCTTAATTTTTCAGTTTTATCACGCGAAGACCGACATCCGCACGGACGGAGTCGCTTGCGGGGGCTAGTAACAAATAAAGCTGCTTTTTAAACGATTATTATTTTAGATTTTTCCTTTTTATTGTGAAAGCTAAAGTTTCTCCGAAAAGCGCCTTAGGCCCTACGTTTTTTACGTCTGCACATAATTTAAAAGATGTTCATTTGTTATAAAATTTATTCAAATAACTCAAATATTATAAAATATATCGCCTCTGTGGTCTAGCGGTTCAGTTGTTGGACTTGACTGCATGAAATCCCGTGTTCGAATCCCGGGTCGGGCAACAAAAAGAAAATTGGGTTTTTCCAATTTTCTAATAAGAAAATGTTGCCCGGGATTGGATATGTGCTCAGTTGGCGATGGGTTTGCAACCTATCCCATTGTGGGACTTGGTGTCTTCGGCTGGATGTGGGTGTCCTGGTCGTACCTCTGCCTACCTCTTCGGGGATAAGGGCGTGAAGATACTTACTTACTTAAGTAAGTATCTTCTGAGTTTCTTTCGCCAGATCTTCTCAGTGTGATTCTGCGATTCCGATCCGGTGGTAGTTTATAAAATTGTCGACTCGGTTTGTGTGGTTCAAGTGAATGGAGATTATTCTGATTCTGATTCAAAATATTATATAATCCTTAAAATGTTTAATACAATTATGTTTTTAGGTAAAATGTACTCCAGAAGATTTTGAGAAAAAGTTTCCAATCCCAAAAAACAAATCTAGAAACAATTCAGTGACGCCGGAAAAAATATTGCAGCAGTTTGGTGAGATGTTTTAAATATTTATATACTCGTAATAGGTGTTGTTATGAATATTCGACCATTTGGCTCCTTCAATTTTTATCATTACTCGTTAATTAAGTATTATTTAACGAGTAGTAAAAACACTGTGTTGTCAACAACAGTGTAGTCGACACTGGTATGCAAAACTACGCTACCTTCACGATCACGATAGTGTAACCATCAATATGGCGGCAGGAACAGATGAGAGGATTTCTAACCAGGCAAGTTGCTGCACAGCACTTTACCACCAATAGTCTTGCTGGTAATGACCCATGCTTAAATACCAATGCTTGCCACTTACGACTAAAGATAAATCTATTTGATCTACTTTCAGTATTTAGTTGCTACATAACCACTTTACTGTGTGGTCTAGCGGTCCAGGTGTTGGACTTGACTGCAAGAGGTCCCGGGTTCGATTTCCGGGTCGGGCAACAAAAATAAAGTTTGGTTTTTCCAGTTTTCTAATAAAAAAAAGTTGGTCGGGATTTGATATGTGCCCGGTTGGCGATTTGGCGATAGGCTTGCTACCTAGTGGCAAGTGGGACTTAGTGTCGTCGGCTAATCGTGGGTGGCTTGGTTGTGCCTCTGCCTAACTTTTCGGGGATAGGGGCTTGAAGATACTTTACATAACCAAAAAAGGAGTCTTAATTCTTTTATAATTTGTTATTTTAGAACTTCGTCTCGGCACGTGGTGGAATTCCATTGTTTACACACTTTTGTAAACTCTTGGACTTTTCCACAATACACTTTATTTAACGATTTATGTAACACTACGCAAGCGGTTTTACATTTCACGTTTTAGATCACATTTCATAACGTTCAGTATTCCGTTATTGCTTACTGGTGGTACCTAAATAAACAAAACTACAAACAAACCACAACGAAATGTTACCCTCTGTAAGTTTTTCCCCTCAAATGGGGATTTGATGTAATTCATATGTCAACTTGTAGAAAAAATATTAGACAGATAAAGATTAAAAAAATATTAGATAAGTATGTCAAATTATATATAATGTCTGGCTATTAAATAATATTTATAATAGTAAAATAGTTAATAATAGTAAAATAGTTGAGAGTAACAAATTATTTTAATTAAATTAACTAGATCCATTAACTAAACAAATCCCACCAAAAATATTTCATGTAAAATGTTGCCAAGACGAGCACCTGACTTTATGGCGTCAGGAATAGGTAAGGCAGTGGTACCCATCCTGGCGAGTCACTACGAAACTCTACCACCTAGTCATATTATGTAACGGTGTTAGTGACAATAAGCCTATGCTCGCCTTTTACGGGCTGCCTGGCACAGAAAGACAGATGGTCTATTCTGCAAAGGTGCCCCGGACCAACACGGGGTAAAGCTGACAAAAGCGCAGCATAAAGTGTTAAATAAAGTGTTTTGTTGGAAAGTACTAGAGTTTATTTAAAAACTCTTGTAATTTTGTTAATGATTTAATGAATTTCAATCAATAATTATAATAAAATATCATTAGATTAATAATAAGTAATTAATACAATTAAAAATATTTTAATCAAATTGTTTTTACCTAGTGTGTCACCTACCTCAATATCTACATTGAGCTATGACAGAGCAGCGCTTCCTAACACAAATGCTTTGTTGCATTTAAAAGGAAACGCTACCCTCTACTAAAAATGTTAATGCATTATTAGTATTGAATAAAGATTTTTGATTTTTTTATTTGTTTTTTAGCTGGAATGCTAGGCGTCAGCTCACCTCTTGGCAGTCGGCAAACATTGCACCATTTCTCTGTGGACTGTTCGCACGCACACCGAGGACTTATTGCTGGGATACTCCTTATAGTTCTGACTATTATCTCATTGATAATGTTCTTTGTACTCGCAAATAATAAAGGGACCATAAATGTAATACATTTGTATTTACGCAATCTTATAGCGCGTTTTCACGTGTAAGGCACTGACAATTTTCTATTTCATTTTGTATCTTTCGTGTTAGTCTAAGATGCGATATAACAACGACCTTCACCGATCTGTTTAATGGATAAAAATTATTTGATAGGTAATTTAGTTTATTAAAAATGATAAAAAACATGGGTTTCCTGATAAAATCTTGGCCAGGCTATAAGTAATTAAAAATTGAAAAATCATTTTTTTTTTAAATTTCACCTTTGAGTTTAACAAAAAAATTTAACACTATCGGAAAGTTCACAGCCTATAGAATATGCAAACGGAGGGTTGCCTATTATTTTCCTGGCATAACGTTTGGTTTGCCAGGTGTAAACAGGTATTTCCCTCGTAGTTATTTTCACCTATTTGTTTAATCTATTAACCAAACATAAAAATAAGCGCTGTTTTATTGTGAATACGATGATATAGGGTTGCCCGTAATAAGTCTGTCCTGAATGACGGTTGCCGAATTATAAAAAGTTAAATTTTAATGCGACTGGGGAGTATCTAGGAGCTTGGTATCTGCGAAATAGTTGGGCAAAGTACATTACTTTGTTATTATCAGTTATTTCATTTGTGATGAAATTTGATAAAGATTCGACAGCCAATTTATGAACGTGACGATACTTGTGCCAACTGGAATCAACATTTTCTTCAGTACTCCGCTTGTGTTTAATCTGATAAGCTGCGTAACAAGCCTGATGATAAGCCGTAGGTTGCCGCTCAAGTTTTGACAATATTTCTAAATCATCAACCCCTTCAGCCATCTTCTTTATTTGTTGAGATGATTTGACACTGAATATTAAATTTTTGTTTATGTTTTCCGCATCTTTTTTGTACACAGTTGCAAAACAGACATGTGTTTTGTGTAGACGTTGGTACTCCTGATGTTGACGGCCCCTGAAACAGTTAAGATTAATTTATAAATAGAATGAGATTTATAAAAATATGATTGAGAATTGGTATGATTAATAATAGTAAAGGAATTTACTGTTTATGAGAAATTTGTAGTATATAAATTATCGAAACATCGAGTTACTTATCTGATATATGGGATAAGTAACGAGAAATATGAACAGAAAAAATTCTCGTCATATTAATCAAAATATTTTCTTACCTCATCAAAACTCGCAGATATTTTAGATGTGTCATCAACATCGCTTTGTTTGCCATCATTTAATGTTTTGTTGGAATGGACACTAGAATCGAGACACGCTGATCCTTCTCCAGCGATGGGAGTATTGAGAAGCTCCTAGAAATATTTTTTTTTAAATTAATGATGTTGCAGACTCAATTTCAAAAGAATGTGTCATTTACATTCTTAAATAGAAATAATTTATGCAATATGACGACAAAAAATTACACAAATAATAGTTTCTAATAGCTTATTCGCTTAACCTATATTCGTTAAACTGTGTCTTTTTTCTTAATTTGAAAATTTGAAGATGGTAGAAAATTAAAAATAAATAAATAAATAAATGCAGGTGCAAGATTTACCAAATATTTTTTTAAAGTAGTTTGTTGTATTTAAAGACATTTCATCCACGTTACAATTTCGTAATTTTGAGTATTATAAATTGTCATAATAATTGAAATACTACAGATAATGATATTACTATACGTAAATTTAGAAAAATAAGATATTATGTACTTACTGAATTCTCTTCACAAAATTTTTCAAATTCTTCATTATATTGATTTTTCAAAACATTAACTTTTTTCAGACACGTAGTGTGGTAACCAATATAATTACGCGATGCTTTAGTAAGATTAACATCACCGTATTTAAAGTTTTTCCTCTTTCGAAATGCTAATTTCAATAAACAATTATTGATGATTTCGTCATTAAAATCTAACAACGTACGGGCAAGTGTTGTCAATATCAACATAATATTTTAGGTTATAAAATGATCCAAAATATTGCTGTTTACAAGTTTATCGCTATCTTTTTCCATTGCATGAACTAGTAGCATGCGCTCTTAATCACTTCCTACAGCCACGCCGCGCGCAGCTATAACCCTGTGTCTTTGTCTACCGCACGAGATACTAGACTCGGACCTCTTTGTTGTACGTCGCCAGTCGCATTAAAATTTAACTTTTTAAAATTCGGCAACCGTCATTCAGGACAGACTTATTACGGGCAACCCTATATCATCGTATTCACAATAAAACAGCGCTTATTT
>NJDD01006750.1:0-35545 GCA_002245505.1 Calephelis nemesis | reverse complement strand
AAAATACTACCTATACCGCACTGTGTGAATGCGCTATAAATAAGGCTCTGTTGACAGCAGTAAAATTATTTTCAATAACCATATAAAAAAAACAAAAGTTGACTTATTTTGTGTCATTCACATACGATACTTGTTTGGGTTCCGTATCCATTGGGTAAAAACAGACCCTATTACTAAGCCTCCGCTGTCTGTCTGTTTCTAGGCTGTATCTCATAAACCGTGATAGCTAGAAAGATGAAATTTTCACAAATGATGTATTTCCGTTGCCGCTTTAAGAAAAAATATTAAAAATTAAAAAAAATGTTAAGGGGGTCCTCATACAAAAACGTGTTTTTTTCGTAGGTATTTTCTTGCTCGATATTGAAAACACTTCAAATTTTCACAGATTATTTACTTGTGTAAAAATAATTAGTAACAAAGTAAATAATAAAGAGGGCCCATTCAACAAATGTGCTTTTCTATTATAGATGACAGTACGAAACCCTTCGTGCGCGAGTCCGCCTCGCACTTGGCCGGCATTTTGTTAAATAAATGTTTCATACATGTACTAAGGCTTTCTAATTAGACAGCTTGCCGAAAAAAGCATCACCTGTTATTTTAATCAAAATAATTTAGTTTTACAGAAATCACTTTATTATTTACTAGAGGTCAACCCCGGCACGGTTAAATATACATAAAAACCTTCCTCTTCAATCACTTTATCTATTTAAAAAAATCGCATCAAAATCCGTTGCGCAGTTTTAAAGACTTAAGAATACAATGTATGTCCATGGGACAGAGAAAGCGACTTTTATACTATGTAGTGAAGTAAGAAAGTTGTGAATGAATTTATCCGCTGTCAAAATTGCTTTCATAAATTGCTTCTATTTTTTTAAGTACATATATGTATTTGTTGCATTAAAATACATTTAATTTTTAGGACGCAATATTTGAAGTTAATGTGTGTGAATTGGTACTATATTCTTTGACAATTATAGCTGTAGTGACAGCTATGTTACAAATGCGGGTTTTGCCATATAAAAGGAAATCACAAGGTTTGTAACACGAATTATTGACTATTTTTTTCTTCCAAATCTATATATTAATACGTGATGCCTAAACTTTGGACCCCTTTTTACGAAAATTTGGCACACTTATAGTTTATGTGTAGGAGGAGTGCATAACGCTAATATTTTTCAATAATAATGCTTGTAAAGTACATTAAATCAATAAATAGAACATTAAGCAAACTACCATTCATTTGCCACACACAAACAAAAATATTGATGATAACGATATAGGATCACAGATGGCACACTAAAAAGTTTTGAAACAAAGTAGTTGGTCTAGAGAAATGAAGATGGCGTTCTTATGAACAAGATATTAAAATTTATTATGGTCGAAATTCGACCAACGGGCGACCACTAGTATGTATAAATCTTGAGGTTTGAACTGTTACAAATCTAAATAGTTATGTCAGCATTTATATGTAAAATACTTAGTAAAATAGTTTTTTCTTCCGTGTTGGGCCGGGCTCCTTTGTAGAATAGACCATCTGCCTTTCTGTGCCCGGCAGCTCGTAAAAGGCGAACATAGGCTTGTCGTCACTAACATCGTGACATCTGACTAGGTGATAGTTTCGCAGCGACTCACCCGGATTGGTACCACCGCCTTACCTATTCCTGCCGCCATAACGTCATGACGTGTTCCGGTTCGGAGGGTAAGGTAGCCGGTAAACTTACTTTTGCTCGAGGTCTAACATCCCAGCCTCTGGTTGGCAACGCACCATTACCACCTTTGGTGTCTTTAGGCGGCGAGAATTTCTTACCATCAGGAAATCCGTTTGCTTGTATGCTTCCAATGCCATAAAAAAAGTGTAACAGTGTATTGCATAATAAAGTGTAGGTATTAATTAATTAATTTAATAAGTTTATAATTAAAATGTATATTTTTTCTTGAAGCGGTATTGGGTCTGGATACTTCGCTGTTGATTCTGGCTCAATCAGGAATGTTCGTCTACTGTATGTTCAGTCTGATAGGCTGTCATCACACCCTATATACCATACAAGGATCAGATCTCACCGGTTTCTTCTCGGAGTTTTTATCATTAATACAGGTATGTTCTTATTTTAATACTAGGGACTATTAGTATAGTAATAAAGAGCAATCCACTGGCTACGTGAACAATAAATATTTGAATGCTATGAGGTCAACTGCTGGTACGTAATCGCTTTAGCGACATAAGTCCCCCTAAAAAAAGATTTAAAAAAAGTCAACTGCTGCCGGCAAAAGAACCGACTGAACGACAGAAGACCGAACCAAGAAGCACTTGCTAATTGTCATGAAATAAGATACTTATATGCTTAAAGACTCAAGAAAGCGTGAAGTTGAGGATAGTAAGAGTAAAAAACACACATATACATATCGTAACGCCTCGTCCCTTATGTGCTTAGCAGAGTACCTAACCAATAATAACTTTTTAATTACGTCGATAGTAACATTAAATAAGTTACATGATTGTGTGTAATAGTCTGCCACACTCAGAGACGTCAAATAACATATAATCGTTAACTCACTACTTTGTTTAAAAAAATATCGACTTAATGACTCATTTCACAATTTCACTGGTTGTACAGTGATGTGCAGCATCTTGCCCAGGTAAGGATACACGCCTTTCCTATTCCTGCCGTCATTATAACTATTTCATGTTCCACCAAGGAGGGTAGGATAGCCGACAGACTTGCACAATAGGCCTAAAATCCCGGTCACGGGACTGCGACGCACCTTTAATATCTTATCCAGGGTTACCTATTATCATCAGATAATAGACGTATCTGAGTGCAGCCGAGTATCAAGTTTGTGTCTACATCTGAAATTTGCAATTATTATAATCGTGGCTTTCGACTGTTGATATTTTAAGTCCCATTAAAAGTTTGTACACGTAAGTGTTAAAAAAAATTGAAATTAAAATAAAACTCCAATCGTCTAAATTTTATTGAAATTTTTAGACGATACTGCAAACTCTGTTCATAATCGATGCGTGGTGGCGTCGAAGTAGTTCTTCAGAACATAGAAGGAACAAACCTGGCCGGCAGCTTGTGACGTTTTTGCTTGTGGCTAACATGGCTATGTGGGCAATCAATACACTGGAAAAGGTAAAAAAAAAATTGTGTGTGTACGCGTTCACGCGTTAGAAGTTATATTTCTTCGGCGTAATAAGTTAAAAATCTTTTTAAAAATTTTATCTCTTGCCTTATTTTACATTTGTAGACAAAATGACACTAACTGTAGAAATAAAGAAATATTGTGAATGCAGTTGTCAGTTCTCACGCAAACATACGTAGATGTCCTTACTTTTACTTTGTTGGTACCTTTTTTTGAAAAACTAAAATGTTATCTATAGCTAACTTCATCATGTCGGTTTTTCGTGACGGTGTGCGCGCGCATCGTAAAAATTTACCCTCATCATTTTTTCCTAACGCGCCAAAAGAAGTATAACTTCAAAAATATAATCGTATTTATAAAATTCCCATGTCACAATGTTAGTTACCGTACTCCTCCGAAAGGGCTTAACCGATTGTCACCAAACTTTATGTGCATATTCAATGTGTCTGAGAATCGGCCACTATCTATTTTTCATACCCCTAAGTAGTAAGGGTGAATCACAGCAAAAAAAAGTAGCAGATCAACGTCTGCCGGGTCAGCTAGAATTCTTTGTAAAATATTAGCTACTAATTTTTTAATGCAACTTCAATAAACGGAGGATGTTATACGTATGTTCCCATGTACGAATCCAATTTTTAAGTATATTAATCGATTTCTCCGTCATTTCTGAACTGATATTTTTTTTTTATTTGGAAGCGCATTCTTTCGAGAAGGTCTCATTAGCGCCAAGCCTGAATATGATAATAGATTTTTAGGAACATACTTAAGTTTTGTGCTCCTAGATGACTTACTTGTGGAAATCGAACAAGATTTTTTGCAGTTATACTGCACTTAAATTATTATAACTATTTTTATTATCACGCACATAAAACAGTGTTGTTTTTTTTTCAAAAAATAAAAAAAATCTTTATTATACGTTTCTAAACAATCTAAACAATTTTAATAGCTAAATCAAATAAATAAGTAGAAAAATAATAGTGCCCTTTTTTATTTCAGAATCGAGCGGAATTCAGACCAGCCCATTTAGCGTTTTATGGGCCCTGGGCTTGGACTATAATTACCCACGTCTCAATGCCTCTCGCAATATTCTACAGGTTCCATTCCACGATATGTTTGTTCGAAATATGGAAAAACAGTTTTAAGAATAAGCCGTTATATTTGAATGTGTGACGACTTTTTTATTTATATATAGGACTTAATAAAATTATTTTACGCTATGTTTGTGAAATTTTATTTGAAGAGTAGATCGGTGCACCCGTTGCGTTACAGTGTAAATAAATAATAAATAAATATCCCTGGACAAATTACACAAATTGAATTTAACCCTAAAGTGAGCAAATTATATGCTTGTGTTATGAGTGTTAGTGAACGATAACATTACACAGAAATACTTAAATAGATACCAGAATAAATTTAACAAACACCCAGACCCGGCAAATGCAGACATCTAAATGTTCATCACACAAATGCCTGCCCACATCGGGAATCGAACCCGAGCCTCGCGGTTGGTCAGTGTAGTTAGACGTGTATGCTAGCCAGTCGACGTTGACAAAAGAGTCAATACCGTACATTAAATGTAATTAAAAAAATAGGTGTTGGCGAATAAAAAAGTGTAGTGTTTTTATAATTTTTATCTGTCTGTCTGTATCGAAATAGTTGGTATAGTACTACTATTTAAATAAAGCGTTTCGGTTTTACACTTTTTATTCTTTTTATACTGTTTTCAAATTGGCTAACCTAATCTAAATTTAAGCGAAATGATTAATTATGTAACAACAATTCTATATAGATATCTTTAAAATACATTCGGCTTTCCGAAGCTTGACGAATATAGCCGAAACGCATAATTTAAATAGTACGTAAGTACTTTATGTTCCGAGAAATGTTACAAAATATTTTTAATCTGTATACTTAATGGACTCAAGTGGGAGAAGGGTAAAAGTTAAAATGTAAAGTGGCCTATAAGTTATTAACGCGTAGTTCGATTTTTACACACATCATGTAAATATACACAATCATCATGTAAACCGCTTGCATTAAAAAGAAGAATTTTACAGTACTGTCTGTAAGCGGATACCTCTTGATTAGAATTAACGTAGGTAGACGTCTCTTAAACTTAGGATGCCTACTTGCCTTCGTTTTTAAACCAATAGATGGACGTCTCTTAAAATTAGCATAGCTATTTGCCTTTGTTTTCAAGCCAATAGGTGTACGTGTCTTAAACTTAGGATGCCTACTCGCCTTCGTTTTTAAACCAATAGGTGGACGTTTCTTAAAATTAGGATACCTATTTGCCTTCGTTTTCAAGCCATTAGGTGGACATCTCCTAAACTTAGGAAACTTCCATTCTTTTTCCTACTTTAAACCAATACTAATTACTAAAAAATGGCATAAATTTCCTTTGCAGAATAGACCATCTGCCTTCCTGCCAGGCCGCTCGTAAAAGGCGAGCATAGGCTTTCCGTCACTGACACCGTGACATTTGACTAGGTGGTAGAGTTTCGCAGCGACACACCCGAATTGGTACCACCGCCTTACCTATTCCTGCCGCCATAACGTCATGACGTGTTCCGGTTCGGAGGGTAAGGTAGCCGGTAAACTTAGTTTTGCTCTAGGCCTAACTAACATCCTAACCTCAGGTTGGCAACGCACCATTACCACCTTTGGTGTCTCTAGGCGGGGTGAATTTCTTACCACCAGAAAATTTTGCCTTGCTAAAACATAAAAAAAAAAACAAATAATAAATATCAAAATCAATTTCATGCTAAACATTTAGAAACTAGTTAGAATAGTTTGATTTAATAAGCACACGCGCTTCATCAAAATATTTCATGATCCAGCGTGATACATTAAAACTAGCGGGGATAAAGTTTTAAATTGTTTAGTCAAATTTCCGTTGAACGTGATGAGGCATTTAACGCATCAAATTCTACCCTTTGTCACGAGCACAACTAACAACAACACTCGCTAATTGTTTACCTTCACTACACTATGTAATTGCTACCACATTTCATCAAACCTTATTAAAATCAGCGTTTTATACCCCGTGTTGGTTTAAGACTTCCTTAAAAATATATTGCGTTGGTCTGGGCGTCTTTGAATAGATCATCTGCCTTCTTGCCAGGCAGCTCATAAATATGAGTATAGGCTTACCGTCTCCAACACTCTCTCTCATCAATCAACTCAACAATCAATAATCTGATTAGGTGGTAGTTTCGTAGCAACCAGGCGTTTCGTAGGCAAAACCTCGCACATTATATTTATCTTCTCTACTAACAATAAAACTGTATAAGAGTTAATAAAAAATGGCTGTCGGCGAATAAAAGGGGGTAGCATATTTTCATAATTTTTATCTATACGTCTGTATCATGACCGCGATTCACGCCGAAACTACTGAACTTATCGTAACGAAACATAGCTGGTATAGTACTACTATTTAAATTATGCGCTTCGACTTTACACTTTTACTCGTTTTACACTTTATACTTTTATTTTTAAAATGACTGACTAAATCTAAATTTAAGCGAAACGATTAATTATATAATAACAACTCTACATACAATTTAAAACACATTAGGATTTCCGAATCTTGAAGAATATAGCCGAAACCCGTAGGAAAATGGTAAAAATAAAATGTAAAGTGGCCTATAAGTAATTAACGCGTAGTTTGATTTTTTTTTTGTTTCATTCGCGTACAAATTGTGAATTGTGAGACCGTTTTTGTGGAAGCTATTTATAATTGAGAGAGATCACTTCCAACTACAATCATCAGATAATCCGCTTGCATAAAAACACGAAATTCACAGACATAGGTACATACGCGAATACCTTTTGATTAGAATTATCGTAGATTGACGTCTCTTAAACTTAGGAAACATGCATTCTTTTTCCTTTTTTAAACTAATGCTAATTACCCAAAAATTGGCGCCAATAATATAATAAATATCAAAATCTATTTCATGCTAAACATTTAGAAACTATACTTTTTATGATATTGGAAGGCAACCAAGCAGACTGATTTCCTGATGGTAAGAAATTCATGCTGCCTAGAGACACCAAAGGTGGTAATGGTGCGTTGCCAACCTCAGGCCGGGATGTTAGGCCTCCAGCAAAAGTAAGTTTAACACGTCATGACGTTATAGCGACAGGAATAGGTAAGGCGGTGGTACCAATCCGGGCGAGTCGCTGCGAAACTCAATCACCTGGTAGGATGTCACGGTGTTAGTGACGGTAAGCCTATGCTCGCCTCTCGCGAGCTGCCTGGCAGGAAGGCAGATGGTCTATTCTGCAAAGGAGCCCGGACCAACACGGGGAAACGCTATAATACAATTGACAAAAAAATCCATCGTATTTTCTTGAATGTTGGCATAACTGTTTCATTAGGCATTCTATATTACAAAGTCTATGCCCAAAAAGGAGAACCGATCATAGCCGAAATTAAATTCCGATCTTATCCGAAAATGCCTCACAAAATAACCGGACACAAGTCCAAACCAAATTATTTTACCCTAATTAAATTTCCAAAATGTGACTACATTAACCAGTATTATAATTAATACCTATCATTAAATTACGTACGGATTATTTGGAACTTCAACATTACAATTTTAATTTTGTTTGTTCAATTTTCAATTATGTGTTTTATTTTAATTTTGGACATAAATATTTTGTACCTTTTACGAATATTAAAATGAGAAAATAAACATCAACATAGATATTAATTTCATGACCAAACTTATTACACTTTACCTACACTATACCGACATCTTTTTTTATAAGTACGCATAAATTGAGTATTTTCTTCGGTTTTTCTGAGATTCCATCATCAGATCCAAACTTGATGACAATGTGACCACCTAGAAAGAACACTCTTTCAGATATGTTTTTTTTCTAAATCAGTTCCGAAATTACGAAGAAATCAATTAACACACATAAAAAAATTGGGAAGTCGAACGTATAACATCCTTTTTTCAAATTCGGGTAAAACTAACAAAAGCCGACTTATGATAACATTTTTTTTAAATCAGTTCAGAAATTACGGAGAAATTGATAAATCACAAAAAAATATGGAAGTCGTATGCAAGGTTATACTTTTTTCGAAGTCAGTTTAAAGTAATAAAAAAGTTTACAGAAGAAGGAATAGTATTATTAATTTTAATAATATTTACTATATGGTGCAAATGCCGTCGCTGATTATCTTAAATCTTCTAAGTCCCATAAAACTCACGAATCTAGATAACAAGATACACTTCTCTTAGTATCCGTGTAGTATCATAATACTTCACAGTTACAATACTGCCGCTGCGGTATAATAGGCTAAAATGCGTAGCAGAGGACAAACTGCACACCTTGACCCATTTGAAGTACACACTGCATTAAAAAAAGAAGTTATGGATGATATCATTATAGAAGACGCTGAATGGTAAGTTATTCGTACACCTAATTACAAACGTAGACAACTGTTTTAATATCACCTTATTTTTGTGGCAACTTTGATTTTTATAATATCCTTGAACTCTTTAAAGTGAGCTCTTCTTTAAAAGAAATACTCAACTAGACGTGTTTTAGCGGTCCGGCGTCAGTCTTGACTTCTTGAGGTAACGGGTTCGATCCCCGGGTCGGGCAACAAAAGAATTAGGAAGTGTATATTTTAATTTTTTTAACAAGAATGGTGTTTCTCGGGATTGGATATATGCTCCTTTGGCGATGTATTATATATATATATTGGCTAAAAGCTCGGTGAAGTTGCATAAAATCGCGAGATTAGCAACAAATTAGTCATTCAAAAAAAAAAAAATTAAATTGGCTATCACATTATGGGACTTAATGTCTTCATCTAGTCGTGGGTGCCCTGATTGTGCCTCTGCCTACCTCTTTGGGGATATGGGCGTGAAGATAATTATACTTTCACTTTCATTACAATTGGGCATTCTAACAGCTCTTATGACCAACTTGAATCAACCATTACATCAACTCAATTTTAACATAACATGACTAGATTAGTCGACAAATTTAAAACCTTGTTCAAGGATTTTTAAAATGTGTTCGATAGTTCATTCAATTTGGAATGACGTCTAAAAAATGTTTTTAGTTTTAAGAATAAGGAAATATAAAGTGAATGTACATATAAATTGTGTATAGATAAATTGTTTAAACTTACAGTTTTTGTAATTTATAAAAGGAAGCATAAAAAAACTAGCAATGGTTTTTTTTAACGAAGCTTGGTTTCGATTCCCGACGGGGGCAGAAATTAGTATGATCAACATTTACATATCTGCGTTTCCGGTTCCGGGTGTTTATTAAATTTATTCTGGTATCTATTTAAGTTTTCTATGTATTCGAATCATTGAATAACACAGCATATAATTTGCTTACTTTGAAGTTCGATAAAATTGTGCAATATGTCCAGGGTTTATTTATTTATTACAATGTGAGTTATGACTTATTTATTTTAGATACTAAAATATATCCGCTTTTCAACAACAAAAGCTTTTCTTTTTTGCTTTTTTAGCAACAATCAGTACCTACCTACCTTATTATCAGAGTACATTAGAATTATGAATGTTTGTTTAATTTTTAAATGGTAAAAATTACCAGGACTGGCGAAAGCAGAGACTTCAGACCTTCCACATCTTCATGTTATGACCACAGTCACCACCATTACTATCATCATCCGACAAGACAAACCAGCACAAGCCTGGAAAGAAAACTTCGTCACAGTAGGTAGGTTTTTTCACGCCAGTTATTCATATGTTTTCTATAACTTTACATATAATTACATCCTGGCCACAGGTCAGTGGCCCACCTATAACATCTTTGATGTTGATAGGCTACGGTTGTCTCTAACCATCAGGAAAGCCTTATGATTGTTTGCTATCTCATGCCACTAAAAAGTATCTGTATAAAGATATATTTTACTAATTTACATTTATTTTAAATAGTAATTACTACATAACATAAAACAAAGTTGCTTTCTCTGTCCCTATGTCCTTTTTCGTGCTTAAATCTTTAAAACTATGCAACGGATTTTGTTGCTGTTTTTTCAATAGATGAAGTGATTGAAAAGGAAGGTTTATAAGTATATTTCATAACCGTGCGAAGCCCGGGCGGGCCGCTAGTTAAATATGCGGCTTTCGGTGAGAAGATGAGAGGAGGATCACAGAATAGAGTGGTACCATCAAGAAATCTGTCTCCGTTTGATCTTACACACTAAGTATATATAAAACTTATTGGTGAAATACTCACAATTTATAAAAATGTAAATTAAAATATCATCCAGTGTAAGATTTCAAATATTCGAATATAAAGAGTGCATTCTGGTAATTAATGGGCGAGTGTACATCACCTGTTGTGACAGTTTAAATTGTCTCGTATAAATTAAACATTTTAAAACAATATTACTTAGCACTCAACCATTTTTATTCACCAAATTTTGTATTGATGTACGCCATTTTTGTGTCTTATTGTTTCCATTTTTTATGTCTTTTTGTATTTTATCTTACTTTTGTTTGTGTTTAACTAGTTTACATCTTTCGTAATTCGATCATTGTTTCATATTTGGGTCCGTTTTTACGATTTACGTTTAGTGCATCATATTCATCATATTAATAAGAAAAAATATATTCATGCTAATGTTCTAAATGCGCGTGTGTTTGTTTGTTTCATGTAAGTAGTTTAAATACGCGGTCGTAGATGCGGGCAACATCCACCATTTTTTTACAAACGCTTTCTAAAAAAATGTATCATAAAATCTAATCGCCTATGTGGTCTAGCGGTTCAGTTGTTGGACTTGACTGAAAGGAGGTCCCGGGTTCGAATCCCGGGTCGGGCATATGGGCGTGAAGATACTTAATTACATACAAACATATCTTCACTCCAAGTCCCTTACAGGATAGGCAGAGTGTATCGAGTGCCAGACCTCACGATCCTGACTAACCTGTCTGGCTTCCTTCACATTCATTACCCTTTTCATACAAATACGCCGGTTTTATAGACTCTTGCCACCACCATCGGATAACATCAGTTTGATCTGATCGTGCTATGTCAACCTTGGTCTCCCCGGGTACCTACGTCCATCCACATGAAAATACTTTGTATCATAAAATTAATTAAATTATTGTTTAAAAGTAGTATTAGCTGGTCAAAACTTTGCTATTCTATGTAATGATACTTTTAGGTATATTATGTTTAATTTCTGAGAATAAACAAAATTAGGTACTTCACGTTTCAATTTTCGAGTATTTAATCCCCTAAGTTTTTATCTGGTCTGGTGCTACATTTGCTTATGTTATACTTTGTAACCTTTTTCGACAGTTTACTTAAAACTGGACATGAGACTTCCTTATGCATCAACATGGTTTTTGACATGTTGATACTTACGATTAACTTTGTTTTAATAAATTTTATTTCCAATTTCTCTCAATTTTACTACGATCATTAAATTGACTGAGGAAAAACCTGACGTGTAAGGCGTTGGCTGACATTTACATTCATACATTTTGTTAACTATCATTCAACTCAACTTAATTATTATTCTCGGATATTATTCGAGGGTAGTGGCAAGAGTCTCCGAAACCGGCGTGTATGTATGAAAAGGGTAATGAATGTGAAGGAAGCTAGACAGGTTTGTCAGGATCGTGAGGTCTGGCACTCGATACTCTCTGCCTACCACGTAAGGGACTTGGCGTGAAGATATATATGTATATGTATCATTCGAATGACATCCAGTGACTGTGGCAAAACTGGCAATTAAACCTATAATTAAGGCTTACAATGTTCTAACTGTTTGCTACAGTATATTACGCACACAATCGGATGTATCAAAGCATGAAGTGTCACCCGTAGTTTTCCACAAAACATCCATGACGTCATCAATTATTCGGAAGAGGACTCTCATTTTCAATGCTTTGTCTATGTTGTATAGAATGACAATTATTTTTGCACAATACTACCGACATTAAGGAAACGTTGGTTAGATATAAAGATACATATAAGATGTGTCTAAAAAAATATGTTTCAGATTCTTCTTCTTTCTTTAAGTTTTGGCCTTCACGTTAGTATTTTGCCATTAGTCAAGTAGAAGTTTGCATCAATTATAATAAAATATTACAATTAGTCATCAGCTATAAGTCGTCAGTAAGTCATGTCAGGCTCTTGCGTAAAGCGGTGGCCTCATAACGCAAGCTCATGCAATGAGATTTGCCGGCAACGAGGAAATAAACGATACGCTAATTTCGTCATGATTATTTCATTTGTGCACTTTCACTTAACAAAATTGTACGAAATCCCACCAAAATTGACTAATTTCACTCAATATCATCACGAAATTCAATAATTACTAAAAAAACTTCGACCATCTTTTTACTAGGTGGTAGAGTTTAGCAGCGACTCGCCCGGATTGGTACCACCGCCTTATCTATTCCTGCCGCCATAACGTCATGACGTGTTCCGGTACGGAGGGTAAGGTAGCCGGTAAACTTACTTTTGCTCGAGGCCTAACATCCCGGCCTCTGGTTGGCAACGCACCATTACCACCTTTGGTGTCTCTAGGCGGCGTGAATTTCTTACCATCAGGAAATCCGTCTGCTTGTTTACCTTCCAATATCATAAAAAAGAAAAAAAAATCTTTTCGCTCGATGGCGCCAAAAACCCATATGTTTCAGATACTCTATATTTTTTGCATGACACTAGGAATCTTTGTTTAAAACACAAATTTATATAATAAAAAAAACTTTATCAGTAGGCGCTGACTGACATCACAAATGCACGTACATTTACTATCTAAATTAATATCACTACATAGTATAAAACAAAGTCGCTTCCTCTGTCCCCATGTCCCTTTGAATGCTTAAATCTTTAAAACCACGCAACGGATTTTGAAGCGGTTTTTTTATAGATAAAGTGATTGAAGAGGAAGGTTTACATGTATATTTCATAACCGTGCGAAGCCGGGCGGGCCGCTGGTAACGCTAAAAAGCAAAAATAAGGGTAAGATAACATAAATTCGCAAAGCCCTAAAAATCGGCACAAATGTTTAAGACGATAAATTAAATGTAAAGAATTCTTATCAAACCCACATTGGCAAATTAAATTATCAATGTGTTACGTTAATTAAAGGTACGTTTACTTAAAACGGAAAATAAATAATGGAAACAGGAATTCATTAAAAAACCCCTCTGATAAAAGAGGGGTGTTTAAGTTTAACGTGTATGCGTGCGTGTGTGTGTGTGGGCGTGCGTGCCTTCGTGCGTGCGTGCGTGAGTGAGTGCGTGCGTGCGTGCGTGCGTGTGTGTGTGTGTGTGTCTTTCTNATAATAATTATAGAACGGAAGGAGTGATTTCGATTCAATTTTTCTTGATTGAAAGCTGACGTGAATCGTGATTGATGTAAACATCTTAGCTATATTACAAATAAGTTTTGTGAGGAGTGATAACTTTTTTTTATTTAAATGAGCATATAATGTAGTAGGTCATAGGATCCTTACGAATAGGTGTTAATATTACAGGAATAGGTAATAGGCGGTGGTACCAATCCGGGCGAGTCGCTGCTAAACTCTACCACCTAGTTAGAACTCACGGTGTTAGTGAAGGTGAGCCTTTGCTCGCCTTTTACGAGCTGCCTGGCAAGGAAAGCAGATGGTCTATTCTACAAAGGAGCCCGGACCAACACGGGGAAGATATTTTTTTTGATATTTATGATTATTTTTTTATTTTTTTTCGAGCATTCTGCTCTCCTGGTGTTAGAAGACAAACATGGCCTACAAATATCATTTAACAGATACATCGCTGTCCTATAGCTGGGCTGTCAGGTGTAATGCCTAATGTAATAAATGTTATGTATTATTTTTACTTTGGTCATCTCTATCTTGTGATTATAGTGGCAGTAATCAGTAAGGTATTGGAACCCAGCAAGTTCTTATCGCTTAATTTTGTGGCTAATCTTTCCCATATTTAAATTTAACAGACGTGTATTATCATTATATATTCACACCAAGTCCCTTACGGGGTAGGCAGAGATTATCGAGTATTAAAAAATATTAGAAGAACTTTAAACTTGAAAACAGATATACACAGCGCACTAAAAGAAAATATAGCATTTGATAGCACTGACCGAGATCACCTGGATAATGCTGAACGAGTACACAAGTGGAGAGCAATCATCCGTAGTTGGAGGGTAAATACTGTATGTTACCATGGAGTATGTATTTATATTGAGAAAATTAAGCAAATAGCTGGTTTTACGGTGGACTGTTGTTTTTAACTTCTACAAATTGCCTGCTTTGTCTGAATGTTGGGACATTCAATCACAAATTTATTTTCAACTAGCTTTTACCTTAAATTTATCTTTCAATTTATGAAAATTAGATTAATTGTTCCAACATGTTTCTCGTGACGCTGTGATAATAATTCTTGTTTCGAACGTGAAACAAGAATTATTTATAAAAAGTTGGTGCCAAGCCTTAAACTAATAATTATATTATAATTAAGTATTAAATTAGCTAGGCACCGACTAGAAACCTATTGATATATGGCACACATAAATAATAGGTAGTATATAATCGATATTAAAACTTTATTATTTTTTGCCGGCGGAATTGAGAACCTGCTCCTGCTGAAGTCGGTCAATAGCACTAAAATTAAATTAATAACCCGAGACAAAACTTACATTTAATGCAAGTTAAAACTACTAGTTATACCTCATCTATCAAACATAAAATCTACATTGCAATCGATTTATCCATTCGACAGCTATGATGCCACAGAAAGACAATCACATCCAGACATACCTTACTGGTAACATTTCTGTTTTTCCATCGACTACTAAAGACCTTCCTTTACATAAATATTATTACAAAGTTTTTTTTTTATTGCTTAAGACATTTAAAACATATTAAGCTTATGTCAATTTAGGTTTAGTTTAGTCATTACGTTAAGACCATCTACATAAACACGCAAACTTTTTAGGGAAAAATATTTAATGAAATGTTTTAAAATTTTTTTAATACTACAAACTCTAAGGCGTTTCGAGCATACCATACTCGTTAAAACCGACTATACATCGCATCATAATCAGCACGTCTAGTCAGAGCCATAACACAAACATATGTAACAGCATTGGCGCCAACAAAAGTAACTAACGGACAGTAGGGTTACTCTTAAATCATGATTTCATGCAAATTGGAAATTGGACTCGGATTTGTCATGTAATATAATATTATATTAAAAGATAAATTGTAATAGTTCAGTAAGCAGAGCATACTTCCTCATTGTCCAGAGGTGGGCGTAAATGTCTGCGACACAGTTTTTTAGCAGTCGTTTACGTGCAGTTTGTATTTGTAAATTAACGTTCTATGTGTTCAATAAATCTTTGAAAATCTTCGAATTTTAGGTATTCTTGAACACAGTTCTGACAGTTTATTAACATTTACTTTTAAAAGAAATCAACGAATCCGATAAAATAATTTATTGTTATAACCTAACTGTCAATTATTTGCTAACTATTCAGAGCTGCCTAGAATGACGTATCCGATTCCAATTTCCAAGATTACATAAATCGAGTTTATAGAGTCACCCTACAGATTCCAAATTGAAATTTCTTATTTCTTTAAACTGAATTAAAGTGGATTTACAAAATATGATTGAATTTATGAATATGTTTGTTAATTAGGTAAGCCTCGAGGCTAGCTCTAAAGAAGGACAAAGGACTTCAATAAATACCCAGCAATATTCACAGAAAAAATCCATTACACATTTTTTAAGTCATAAATACATCTAATTGAATGCAAATCAAGCAAAACATCGCTTAGAGGTAGACATCTAATTAATCTAGTAGTGTTGGAGATGAGAAAAGGAGGGCAAGAGGGGTGCATGTGGCTCGTTAGGAGGACCGTCTGAAAGTGACACCACCACCGCTAATTATTGCCGTAAGGACATCTTATAAGCTAGACTACAAATACCAATCGATTCGTCAAAGGTGTTTATGAGCTATAGCGTACCTGGATTCAAATAGGACGACGGGAAAGAAATTAAATATCCTACTCAATCCACTGGTTGCCAGAAACATTAGGTGCCACAGCTGCTACGTAGTTTTTAAAACTGAATTTTCAACTTTACGAGACCCATACCTGGATACTTTACTAACTGATATTTATACTCGAATTACCCGTATTCTATACGTTGGTCCATACCATCTATATTATCAATATATTAACGTTCATTTGATGTTTGCTTTTCATTCTTTTGCTATTTCTCTCTCTTTCGTCGGTCTCAAAAACCAAAATGAAAGGGTCAAGGTCTGCAGCAGGGCCACCCTGATATAAACCTATCAATTATGTACCATAATGGTAAGAGAAAACCGTGCCCTATAGATGCCATATGAATCAGATTCAAAATCAAAGAAAACGTTATTCGCTTTGATCCTACAAATGGTAGTTGTGCGCGTCAACATTTTTATAAACTACCACCGAATCGAAATTACGGCTACACTCACCAGGGTTATCTATTTTAAATTAAATATGATGAGATACAAAACATGAAGTATTCAATACAGTCTTATTACAATTAGTAGATCCTAAATAAAATAATAAATAATTACATTACAAATTGAAGATACCAAAGATTGAAACGGCATATTCAACCAAGCATGTTCGTCTTCTAAATATTCCGAAATTTTATATAACCTTTCTTACATGGCTTTGTTTTGATACATTTCTTCAACTTATATATGGGAATATATTTAATGTCACTCGGTAGCCTATTGTAAAAACGTATACATTGACCCATGAAATAATTACTTGTTGGATTTTTTTATGTACTGCCAAATGTTTTAACGAGTTTTATATACTGCCAAATTGTTTTTGTTTAAAAAAGAAAGATTTTATTTTTATTTCTCTGGTCACATTCGTCGTGTCACACATTTTTTAAACTTATTGAATTTCTTTTAAACGTACTTTTGTAAATATATTGAGACTCATGGATAAAATATCTATTTCTCTATATATAATCCCTAAGTTTTAAATTATAAATAGCTCTAGGGTTCTTTTTGTAATACGAATATAGTGTTACCATTTGCAGAATTTCTCCAAGAAGGAATCCCATGGGACTATAATACACCATTCGAGTCAATACAACATTAAGTTAACTTTCTTGTTTTTTTTAACAGCAAAAGCTGCAGAACTAAGCCTGTTTGCTAATTTCTGAACATTAGGGCCTCTTATAACTTCTATGTTATAAGTGTGTCCCTGTTCTGTGTGTTGTTCTGTGTGCCAAGGTGTTAGTAAAACCAAAGACAATATATTTTATTACTAATCTCTGGTAAAACTTAACCCTTGGGCAATACATAATAGCGACAGGTATAGGTAAGGCCTATACGGGCAAGTTACACAGATCTTCGCCACCAAAATACAAAATAAATATATCACAATATGTTGATATGAAAGGAATAAATAATTGAAAAATATTTTAATTTTTATCTGCCTCAAAATAAACAAAAATATACTAATTAGTTACGACAATACCATATCGTGCGGTACGTGAACATGTAATATGTATACATGATTAGGTATGTACATAATTCTTACAGTTAAAGATAGACATACCCAGTATGTATTTGCCGTGTCGATTTTGGACATAACTGTAAAAAGATATTTTTCATTTATTTGCCATCATAACCCAATTTTTGGGTTGTTTAAATTAAGCCTTTCATACGAAACCCTAAATTACCAGTTGTCCCAAGATCATAACTTGTTTTATGGAGTTAATAGCAGCGAAGAGAAGACAAAAGACCGTATTTTTCGTAATCATTGGATTTAGTGTATATATTAAATTAATCTATTTTGATGGCATATTGTACAATTTATTTTAATAACAGTGCTCAAGTACCTAAATAGGTAATTCTAATTCGTCTAATTTCGTGTTGCTGCCAAATCTCAGTAACAGAGCTTGAATAATGAGGATATATATATGATGGGTAAAGATCCAAAATGACTTTCTATGACAACTCATGACAAATTTTAAATATATTGAGCCCTATTTTGCTGTACCTGGTACCTTGGTGCAAACTTCTAATTAAATTATGACCCGTCCCAGCTTCGCACGGGTGGAAAAACTCTTACATTATTATACCTACATATAAACGTTTCCTTTGAATCACTATATCTAATAAAGAAACAGACAGACCACAAGAAGAATTTAAAGATCTAAGCATACATAGAGTCAAACAGCGGAAAGCTACTTTGTTTTATACTATACTAGCGGCCTGCTCGGCTTGGCACGGTTATAAAATATGCATATAAACCTTCCTCTTTAAACACTTTATCTAAAAGCATCAAAATCTGTTGCGTAGTTTTAAAGATTGAAGCATACAAAACACAACAAGACAGAGAACGCTTCTTTGTTTTATACTATGTAATGAAACTTATGTTTGCGTGAGTATCATCACCATACGCCATATTTTACTATCACTATAAAGTATAGTACTATTCTAAGTTAGCTTGACATACCCTTAGATTATATTCTATCTTTTCATTAATAATCTGTATTAATAATAATTCTTTTATTAATATCGCCTCTGTGGTCTAGCGGTCCGGGTGTTAGACTTGACTGTATGAGGTCCCGGGTTCGAATCCGGGTCGGCCAAGAAAATGAAAATTGGATTTTTCCAATTTTCTAATAAAAAAAATGTTGGTCGGGATTGGAAATGTGCCCGGTTGGTGATAGGCTTGCCACCTATCATATTGTGGGACTTAGTGTCTTCGGCTAGTCGTGGGTGCCCTGGTTGTGCCTCTGCCTACCTCTTCGGGAATATGGGCATGAAGATACTTTTTTTTATTATTATTAAAAACCCTAATAAAGTTGAATTTTTAGTTTCTCATGACAACTACCATAGTAAGATTTTATACAGGCTTAGCTGATGTACCCAGCTCATTTTGCCATTATAAGTTGTGTGTATTTATGAATGTTTAATTTTTTTTTTTGAGTTTAATTCTTTGAAACTCAAACTCAAATTATTATTTTTTTATTTAGGTAAGGTATCTTACACGTGAAACAAATGCACACACACTAGAAATCATGTGTAAAAAAATACACACGTGTTCACAGCATCAAAAAACATACATACACATAAAATAATCGATGTATTTATTACTCCGTTTCGAAACAACTAGAACATAAAAATTTGTAATTAGGTAGGTACCTTAAATTTTTCGATCAAAAACTTTGACAATAATCTATATCTATATGTGTAAAAATCAATTGCTGTTCGTTAGTTTCGCTAAAACTCGAGAACGGCTGGACCGATTTGGCTCCTATTGGTTTAAAATTATTTCTAGAAGTCCAGGGAAGGTTCAAAAGGTAAGAAATAAGGAAAAACTGCGAGGAAACTAGGAAAACCAACATTTAAAATTTTTCCATACAAACGGAGCGGGTGGAACGAAGTTTACGGGTGGACAGCTAGTTTAGTCATAATTAAAATACTTTATCTAGTGTTTTTTATATCAAAACATATCGAACAAGAAAGTGACTTTTTAGATGGTAACAAATTTTGTCGATAGATACCATAGATGTAACTGGAGTATGATAGTGTGCAGGATGGCTGAGTGTTGTAATATTTTGTTCGAGTGAATAGCCTACACGCCTACACTAACCAACCACGAGGCTCAGGTTCGATTCCCGACGGGGGCAGGCATTTGTGTAATCAATATTTAGATGGTTGCATTTTTGCGTCTGGGTGTTTATTAAATTTATTCTGGTAGTTATTTAAATATTTCTATGAATTAGAATCGTTGACTAACGCCCACAACAAAAGTATATAATTAGCTTCTTTTGGGGTTAGATTCTATGTAAGTAACTACTCCAGAAATGTTTATTTATTTATTTAACACTATTGGCCTGCCCCTGCTTCGCACGGTTGTTAAATTATACATATAAACCTTACTCTTTAATCACTTTATCGATTTAAAAAAACCGGATCAAAATCCGTTGCGTAGCTTTAAAGATTTAAGCATGCAAAGGGACAGAGGGAGCGACTTTATTTTATACTATGTAGAGATACTAACGACATGATCATTGGTCCTAATTAAATTTTCACAACTTAAAGCGTACTATCAGTAACAAATTCTTAACACGTACACGTATGTTGGCATTTGAGTCATTCTAACAAAGTCTCACATCACAGTACCATAATAGCTCTTCGAGAATTCACATCTATGTCATTTAAAACTTAATTCATGGTCAAAATCAGTCATCACGAAACGTATACTGTGGGATAAGCTATATTGTGATAGTTTATCACAACTGGATAAGTGCACCTCTTTGTGTTGTAATTTTTTTTTAATTATGTATTATTAGGTAAGTATACTCGTACATTTCACCATTCCCACTATTAGCCATTTAAACATGAGTTCGATGTTGCTATTGTTGCGTTAATGTTATCAAATATAAATAATTGTATGTTATTTTTTACGGGTTTACTGGAATTCGCTGAAATTATCGTTATTCACCTACAATCCAGTAATTCATTTCATAAAATATATCTTATTTATAAAGCAACACTGATTTCATTAAATTAAAAAATCTAAGTTCAAATTGGTGTAGCTTAGTGGAGGTGGACATTTTTAACCCCACATGGAAAAGGAAAGGTGTTATAAGTTTGACGCATTTGTGTGTGTGTGTTCGTCTGTCTGTGGCAGACGAACTGTCTGGTAGTGTCTGGTTATAGGCATTTGTGTGTTGAACATAGCTCTCTGCTTCTAGGTCTGATTGCTTATATATAGTATACATTTAGTAAACTGATATTTGGTAACGTATTTTATATATTAGTGTCGTTAGCTAACACCCATATCACGAGTATCTAATTTGCTTACTTCAGGGTTAGATTGAGTTGTGTAATTGGTCCCGTAATTGTCACGTGATATCCGAGATCTTAACGATTATATTATAACTAGCTGAGGAGCCGACAGATGTCGTCATGAAGTAACTATGATTTTTTTTCCATATCAACCTACTCATGACCATAATAACTAAGACAACAAAGAAAAATTAGTTAAATTGGTCCATCTGTAGAGACGTGATGGGTTGACCAAGGGAAATAGTGATTAATTTTTATATATGTAACACTAGCCGACCGACAAACTTCGTCGTTTGTATGGGAAATTTGAATTATTGTCTTTCCTATTTTCCCAACAATTTTCGCGGACTTTTCGTCAAAAGAAGCTTTACCTAACAATTAGTAACACGACAAAAAAGAATAAGCAATATTGGTCATCCGCTCACGCTTGATGCTTTGATCGAGTTAAATACGGATCCATTTTTATTATAAATTTAAGATATATTCAATAAATATTGCTGGTATAACTTAAAAAATACATACATACATATCTTCACGCCAAGTAGTAGGCAATGAAAGCGCTAGAGCTGAGAGAGAGTTAGATCCGAGAAAGAGTGGGATTGAAAGAGACTGTTGTTAAAATGCGAAAGGGCATGCTCCGCTGGTTCAGTCATGTGAAAAGAATGGCAGATGAAATATTGATAAAGCAGATACACAATGTGAATGTGGATGGATGTACATTGTTTGACATTCCTTGATCAGATCACTCGGATATTAGAAGAGGGTGATGTCAAGAGTCTCCGAAACTCCGTGTTTGTGTAAAAGGGTAATGAACGTGAAGGAAGCTAGACAGGTTTGTCAGGATCGTGAGGTCTGCCACTCGATACTCTCTGCCTACATAAAAATATAGACGATTAAATAATATAAAAAATAAACAAACGATACATCGCTAAAAAATTAACGAATGAAGCAACCACATCACAAACCAGACTAATAAAGGTTCACTTATCCAGATATCATTGTAGTTATCTCAGTGTTCATTATGAAAAATAAAGAGTATTCCAATCAAAGCATAAAAGATTGGAGAGAAAGGTCGGAACCGCTGGTCCCAGTGCCTGAGGATGAAAGGTGAGCCCCAAGCTTCATTAAACCATCTATTAGTGAATAAGCGCTCGCTTAAAGAAAACACGATTTGTATCGTTATATCAACACTTGTTTTTCTTTTATATTTGTTCAGGTTTTACACGTTTCTTTAGTATCCTATTTTTATAATTATGCTACTACTATATAACTAGTGGTCGTCTAGTGGTTTAAATTCGAGAGTTCTTATTTTATTTAGTATGAGACATGTACAATCTGCATTTTATGCGAAAGTCAATATGCCTGTCTGTCAGTCTGTGACTCTTTCACTACTTTTACTTTCTATTTTGATAAATTTTAATGTACATATAGCCAAAGATCCAAATTCAAACCTAGACTGTTAACCCCCAAAGGACTGTAATAGAAAAATAATGTCTGTATGAAAATTGTGAATAGTCTCAGCTGAAAAAGGCTCAGCCAAACAGCTAGTACGTACTAGTTACAAAAACTCATTATAATCAAACATCATTATTATAATAATCATCATCATTATAATAAATCAAAAATTCATAATGAAACATAGGCTAGTACTGATGACTTAAAATCAAACCCCCAGATAGTCCAGATTATTTTTTTTAAATAGACCCTACCGAGGGCTAAGTAGCTCTTCTACTAATAACTCTATTAAACTGCACACTTACATACATACTGTTCTATGGGTACTGAAGTACTTTTAAAGCATATTTCAAATGGTTATTAACACAGTTAAAGATATATTTATAACTTTGTATGATATTAATATCTATTTTTATATTGCTATTTTGAGTAAATTTTCAAATTATATAAGTGTTTTATTAAAGACGATTTTAGTCGTAACAGTGCTCATATTAATAACATACGACTATCTGAAATAGTCGATTTTATCTCATTTCTTACCCTTCCCTATTTTTTAGGTTACAAAATGTATAAATACAGTGAGGTCAATTTGTTGGATCACATTTGACAACTGTTTATCTTTGTAAATATTTGTCAAAATAAACCATAAAAATGAAATTATTTCGACATTATTACAATAAATATTATCAAAAGGTTAAGCAAATTTGCAATACTAATTTTGAACAATTAAATAATGTTATTACAAGGACCAAATCGAATTTGAATGAAATGTCAAATGTGATCAATTAAATTAACCCTGCTTTAATATTTTAAGCGATCACATAATTATAACTAAATATAAAATGCTTATTTCATTTATGTAAAAAAAATATGTTAAGAATTTGACAGGTCGGAGAGTTTTTGTTTGTCGCGCGTAGTCAACACCTACAACAACCAAACCAAAACACCAAAAAAACCAAAAAAAAACCAAACAACCGGCCTAACCCGTATTAGGCCGGTTGCGTATAGCAAAATATATACTTATTATTAGAGTAATGAGTAAGTAATACACCCTTATCCTGCGTGAAATAAGTTAATACACATATCTTAGCCAGGTTAAACAAATTTTAGTGTTTAATGAATTGCAAAAATCCTCACATCTTCCAAAGTGTCATCGTCATCATTCAAAGGTTTCAAATTCAAATCCGGCAATTACTTCGTACTGGTTCAAGCGAATAACTGACAGTTTAGTTATAACAGGATATTTCTACACAAATATTGATACAATAACATCTACATATTTTCGTTATTTCTGATTTTTACATGAATATTGGTACAATAATATCTTTATGTTAGTTTGCCTTTTTTTACAAGCCTACTTTTTTAATTATGTTGGCTCAACGGTCAGCTGGTAGACAAAGTTAAATACATTAAACTCGCCGTTTATACAGTATATAAGTCAGAATAAAAATAAGTCAGAATCTATACATATAATAAATCTGTAGAAGGGTCAATTCTGTACATTGAAAATGTTGAAAAAATAAATAGCAGGGGGTGTTACTGGACCGACACCAAACCCAAATATGTGATTAAAAAAATTTGTCTGTCTGTCTGTATGTTCAGGCATTACGTAAAAACTAACGGTTCGATTTCGATGAAACTTGGTATAATTATACCTTATTATCCTGGGCATAAAATGAGATACCTTTTTCCTGTAAAAATATGTAGAAAAAAAATTCTTAATTTTTCATTTTTATCACGCAAAGACTGATTACATTATCAGGAGAGATCCGCACGGACGGAGTCGCGGGCGAAAGCTAGTAAATAAATAAAATAAAGTGACACTTTTTTAGAAAAGTCATTATACCCATTAATTAATTTTCAGAGAACACCACCCACCACACTCCCTGCCACGATTGAGCGTAGTGCTACCTTGCAGTGTCAGTTCCAGCGTCGATCCCATATCAGTACCGCCACAAAGAAAACAGCTGTCCCATGGGGAGTAAGTAATGTCAACTTGAATCACACTTGTATTATGAATGAAAAAAATATTAATTTAATATTCACGCATAAACACTCTATTAAGAAATCATGAAGCGATTATAGGGCGATTGGCAGGCAGGTAGACGAAGCCTTTATATCCTGATAGCTGGCTTCCATGGAGACCAAAATCCAAAATAATCTATACTTGCTATAGACGGCACTTGGTAGAATTCCATTGTACACACACTTTTTCGTAGTAAAACACTTATACTCATCCAATATACACTTTATTCAACACTTTACGCTACTCTTCAGCCAACCGGTTTCACTTTTTACAGCATCATCAGGGCTGTTGGATGTTACTGTTACTTCCAACTTAATAAGTACTGAACGTTAAACTGAAACGGTATTTTTATCTTTAAATCCAAAGCCCTGATGATGCTGTAAAAAGTGAAACCGGTTGATTGAAGAGTAGCGTAAAGTGTCTAAAGTGTATAATGGATGAGTACAAGTGTTTTACTAGGAAAAAGTGTGTAATTAATAATTATTAAAACTTATAAGAAATGACCGGTGACCTGAGCAGTGGAGTTGTATTTGTCAAAACGTATTAAATACACAAGCTAAATATGCGTGCAGGGAAATTTTGCGAAAGGAATGTTTTTTCGGTTTTTTTCAATTTCTCCATTATTTTCTTTCATAAGAACCTTCTCCTAGCAATTACTAACACACCAAAAAAAATAGCAAAATTGGTCCCACCGTTAAGGCGTGACGCGATGATCACGCGAAATTTGGTTTAAATTCTATATACAAACTAGCTGTCCTGGCGAACCGTTCGTCCCACCAGTTCACAATGAGAAATAATGAAGTACTATTTTTCCCATTTTCCCTGCAACTTTCCAGGCTTTTTTCTTCATAAGAACCTTCTCCTGATAATAACTAACAAAATAAAAAAATAATTAGCCAAATCGGTCTAGTCGTTTGCAAGTTATGCGCTTACCAACACATTTAGCGATTCATTTTTATATTATTACTAGCTGTCCCGGCGAACATCGTTCCACCCGTTCGGTATGGAAAATAATAAAATATTATTTTTCATATTTTCCCTGCAACTTTCCCGGTTTTTTCTATATAAAAACCTTCTCCTGATAATAACTAACACAATAAAAGAGGAATTAGCCAAATCAGTCCAGTCGTTCGGAAGTTATGCGCTTACCAACACATTTAGCGATTCATTTTTATATTATAGACTGACCTAGCAAACTTCGTATCGCTTGACATTAACAGCTACTACATATTTGATGCTCCGATAGTAGCGCTGTCTATCGAATCCAATGTAAACATTCCAAAATCGTCGACTACTTACAAATAAAAAAATAATTAAAAAAACATCTTTCAGTGGACCAAATTAAAATAAATTCTCGAATCCCCTTTAAACACACAAATTTCATCGAAATCGCTCCAGTCGTTTGGAAGTAGTTCAGTGACAAATACACTAACACATATTGAGATTTGCATATCAACAATGACGGAAAGTGCGTTCTTTGTTTTAATGTAACACTTTAATGTAAGTATAACTAACTGTAAGTTTAGAAATAAGCGAAACCATTTTCAGTTTCCATAACCATCTTTCGTTTCCATCATCATATTATAAGCTCGATAATACTATAACATCTCTTTCTTAACAAAATTACACATCTTGACCTTAATTGGTTTAGAATAACTGCTTCAAAATTCAGTTACAAGATTTGCCTCTCAGTAACGAACTAATAAGAACAGAAAAAGTTTTATAAAAGCTTCTGAAAATGCAAATACTGCGTTATTTTCTACATATCTTACATATTACATATCTCTTTTCCTGCCGCCATAACGCCATAACGTGTTCCGGTTCGGAGGGTTAGGTAGCCGGTAAACTTACTTTTGCTCGAGGCCTAACGTCCCGGCCTCTGGTTGGCAACGCACCATTACCACCTTTGGTGTCTCTAGGCGGCGGGAATTTCTTACCATCAGGAAATCCGTCTGCTTGTTTGCCTTCTAATTGTCATAAAAAAAATATTCGTATATCTCCGGAGCCTTTTCAAATTGTATCTATTTTTTTATCACATTTTGCTTTATTGTCTCCTTCTCTCCACTTATTTACATTTGCCAATCATTTTGTCCTTTCCCATTTCATTTTTTGACATTTTCATCTGATCTTTCGATATATGCGGCTTTAGTGCTATATACAGCTAATACTACATAAAAATAAATAAATATCTTCACGCTCGTATCCCTGAAGAGGAAAGCAGAAGTACAACCAGGGCATCAACACTAGCCAAAGACACTCGTCCTACAATGTGATAGCTGGTAAGCCCATCGCCAACCGGGCTTAATAACCATTTTCTAATTTTTCGTTGCCCGCCCCAGATATTGTACCCGTCCCGACTCAAGAAGTCAAGTCTAATAACTGGATCATCAGACCACACATTCCTTTATATTTATATCATTTTGTTGGGCCAAGCTTTCTTCAAACATAAGCGACAACACTTCAGACTACACATAAGTCAAGGCGATTCTAAGGTGATTTCAAATTGTATTCTGGACCTGAAACGACCCCGGATCTTTTACATAAGAAAGTACATCTACCCAGTTATAGGTGCTCATCCAATATACGTTTGTTACCTAACAGAGCCATAATGCTTCCAGAGTTTCATAATTCATAATATCTAACACTAATTTCTCTGCATATAAATATTCATTAGTGTTGTACTTCAGGTAATAACGTTAATTAATTCAATATATCATATTGTTCCAGCGAATCAATGACCGTGGTTTTGTCAGCGTTTTACGCAAAGTTATTAATAGTTTTAGGACTAGCATTACCAGTGACCAGCACTTTACAGAATGAACTAAACACAAATATTACATCCGATGTGAGTATAACTTAGTCCTTGATACAAAACACATTTTTTCTAAGTCTACAATTCAAATTTATAAGTATAGCCTAAAAAACTATTGACTCCTTAAAATAGGGGTTTTCTATTATAAAGAGCAAAAGTTTTTTTTTTTTTTATTTGAAAGATGTTTAGTTACTAAACCTTCTTGAGTTCCTGCTTCACTTATCTTTTGGCTAAACATCGTTACCCAATAGCCAGGTCTGCAAAAATCATGAAACATTGGCCACTCTGCCTACTTCTAAAGAACTTGGATTGAAGATATGATATGTATGTAATTGGTATAAAAAGAAATAGGTTTCATATATATAATTTATTTTTTGATAAGAATGATACCACTATTTTGTTATATTACTTAAAATTATTTTATATTAAAAATATACCATATCGACTTTATATCTTATTAATAAACACCGGAGTAAGTACTCCGAGATTCAACCTGGTATTATAGTCTTTATTGCAATGTGACACAGACTATCAAGTAAATTTTAATCCTATGTTAGTCATGTTTACTAATAATAAGTCTAAGCATATTTTTTTTTATTTTAAGTATATTATTTTTATTTTATAATTGTGTGTTTGTCTTGATGTTAGACTGAAGCTCTATTATACTATTTTGACAAATGTTATTAGAAAAAAGTGTGCCGCATCGAGGACTACAATGCGTTCGAATTATCTATAATTTGCGGTTTTATTAATTATAATACGGTCAATTTAATCTCTTTGTTGCAGATATTCACTATGTATCTGTATATCGTTAGTATGGTATTTCTCGCATACACGTTCTACCACTTGCGAATAGCAAAAAGAGATATCAATGGTAAGGACATCTCCCTCATTCAAGATTTTTTTTTAATTTTATTATTAAAATATTGGAAGGCAAACAAGCAGATGGATTTTCTGGTGGTAAGAAACAAAAGAAGGTTCACGTTGCCTAGAGACGCCAAGGTGGTAATGGTGCGTTGCCATGCCAACCTGATGCCGGGATGTTAGGCCTCGAGCAAAAGTAAATTTACCGGCTATTTTAGCCTCTGAACCGGAAGACGTATATGGCAAGCACCGACGTTATGGCTGCAGGAATAGGTAAGGCGGTGGTACCAATTCGGGCGAGTCGCTGCGAAACTCTACCACCTAGTAGGATGTCACAGTGTTAGTGACGGTAAGCCTATGCTCGCCTTTTACGAGCTGCCTGACAGGAATACAGATGGCCTATTCCCTTTATCTGCCTGAAATAATGAAGCATTTGTTGGTTTCTCCTACGATGCATAAAAGATGGGCGATAATTTCCTCAATATTCTGACTAATATTGTAAAATTTTCCAATGACTATTAATTACTAATAACACTGTCTTAATTAAGGCAGTTCCAATTTTAAGTTAATCAAGACTACACACTTACAAATTAAGATTTTTTTTAATTGAATTTTAAAGCTTATGTGTGGCATAGAATCAAAACAAATGACGTCATTATATTGCAGTTTTTACTGTCAGAAAGAAAAGCAATCGATAACTATTTATTAACAACTAATAAAATACCGCCTCGATGAACGAATGGTAGCGTCGCTAGCGCTTCCGGTCGTCGAGGCAGGGATTCAATTACCAAAAAATAATGCATTTAGGACTTAGATGACGGCGATTGGCGACTTAGATATTAGATGTAATATTATAATTTTTGAGTGTATAAAATTTATTTCGGTTTTTTTTAAACGTAGGTACTTACTCGTTCTTACTTTGAGGCTAGTTTGAAAATATTTGTCCAGAAATATTACTTAATAAAAACTTATTAAATTTATATCATATCATAAAAATGTTTTGAGGTCACCAAACCACAGCAAGTATTGACGTTTTAAGGTTAAGACTTTAGTCGAACAGGTTCATTACTATACTAAATGAGACTTTTGACGAATATTTATCTATAGTAGTAGTAGTAGAATTAGTACCTAGTAGTATTTTCACGCCCATATCCCTGAAGGGAGAGGCATAAGCAGGGTACCCATGACTACCCGAAGACACAAGTCCTACATATTATCCAATCCCGGGCAACTTTATATTTATTAGAAAATAAAAAAAAACATATTCTGTAGTTTTTAAGTTGACCGAAATTGATTTATCTCCGTCTTTCCAGAAAATGTTAAAAGGACCCGTTACGGTAGTTTTTACCTACACATGGGAATAGCAGGATTCGGTGTCGGCTCCATCATCTACTCCTGCCTGCAGTTCAGCGAGTACTTCGATCTGTCGGGGGACTGCAAATTAATTATAATAGCACTAAAACCTGCTTCTCGGATTCTTTTTTTAGTCGCTCAAACTGTTTTCATCTTTTCTTATACTGACGTAAGTAGATACTTAGGTATATTACAGTTATGTAGATATACCTACATACACATTCATAGTAAAAAACATAGTAAGTATGTTATTTTTATTGGTCATATTTTTTTATTATTCTTATATCTTTCACTGTTCATAACATATTTTAATTTAACATCAAGAGATAAGCACTTTTGTGCATTTCTATTTATTACTGTCCATCTATTCCTTCCAAATGTTGTGTGCAATAAAGAATTAAATAAATAAATTAACGTATCCCCTTTGCGCAGAACTGCTCATCATTCATAAAGTTTTCTGTGAAATAACACTACCTACGTACAACATCAAAAAAAAATACATTGTGTATAAAGGAAAAGTAACAGTAGAGAGTCTGGCGACATCACTATAGGAAGAGAAACAGCAATACGCTGTGTTGCATACTAAAGCACATTCGACACTTTTCCCCGTGGTGGTCCGGGCTCCTTTGTAGAATAGACCATCTGCCTCCCTGCCAGGCAGCTCGTAAAAGGCGAGCATAGGCTCACCGTCACTAACACCGTGACATCTTACTAGGTGGTAGAGTTTCGCAGCAACTCGCCCGGTTTGGTAACACCGCCTTACCTATTCCTGCCGCCATAACGTCAATGCTTGCTGTTGACGTGTTCCAGTTGGAGGGTAAGGTAGCCGGTAAACTGACTTTTGCGGGATCTCTACATCCCGGCCTCAGGTTGGCAACGCATCATTACCACCTTTGGTGTCTCTAGGCGCCGATAATTTCTTACCATCAGGAAATCCGTCTGCTTGTTTGCCTTCCAATATTATAAAAAAAAAACTGCTTTCATCCAATGCCTTGGTTCTAGAGCAAAAGTCATAGGATCACTTAGCTAATCTTGTTAAATTTAAACAACCTTAAATCCTAATCCTAGTAATGTTATAAATGCGAAAGTTTGTATGTGTGTTTGTTTATTTGTTACTCCTTCGCGCAAAAACTGCTGAACCGATTTCCATGAAATTTGGCGCACACATAGAGGATAACTTGGATTAACACATAGGATAGTTTTAATCCCAAAAACTGTTTCTGTGGGACCATTAACCACGCGGGCAATGCCGCGGGCAGCTAAATACAAATAAAGAGTTTCAGGCTTATTCATTCACAGACATACATTCGTGACAAGCAACTGTGTCATTTATTTAAGATAGGAAAGGCTCAACGATTACTAACTCCTAAAGTAAAATTTAACTACCTCGTTGGTCAAGTGGCAAGCGTACACGCCTAACTACATCGACCAACCGCGAGGCTCGGGTTCGATTCCCGACGGGGACAGGCATTTGTGTGATGAACATTTAGCTGTTCCGGGTCTGGGTGTTTATTAAATTTATTCTGATATATATTTAAGTATTTATAAGTATTAGAATCGTTAAGCTAACACCCATTATACAAGCACACTAACATATTTGAGTTTGCTTATTGCTTACTTTGGGGTTAGATTCAATTTGCGTGATTTATTCTGATTATTAAAAAAAATACTTTTATGTTTATTTTCCAAAATTGAACATGATAAAATAACGTATGATTAAATGTTTCCTGTTCGGAAAAGTCAAAAGTTTGTACAAATTCAATTTTTATTTTGATGATTATCACAAAACTCAATATCTCTCAACAATAATATTTAAACAAATTCTCTTAAATATAATCTTTAAAGTAGGCACGTCAAGCCAACTAATATCTAATAATATTCTCACGATGACCTGATTAACGCTAATATGTAAATATGAATTCATAAAGACCATCATTTGCTCTGCAGCATAAAAGTATCATGCATCATAATTTTATATTCTCTCGGTTTCCGGCTGCGTGTTATGAGATGTTAATAAAATAACAAACTGGCTACCTGTTTGTTATTTTGTTTATGGTGGTAAAAGGGAATAATAATAAGCGAAATCACTTCCGGAGTTATGCCTTGTCCTGTATACATTTTTAGACCTTGCGATTAAGTCGTGACATATTTTTTTTTAAATGAAAAGCATTAAAAACCAAATTAACATAACATTGGTACAAATCAATTAATGTTCTCTAATCTTAGACCCTTCGAAAATCACTTCATCAATAAGACACGTCTACATTATGATAAGTTTGAAATTCTTACGATTAAGAAGATTTTTAATTACCATGTTTGTTTAGCATTCCAAAATTACTAAAGGGCTAGCTGATCGTCGGCGAAATAGGTACGATTGTGTAGGTAGGTATTGCGGTTTTGAAAACTAGCTGACTGTGACCATGACCAAAATCAAGACCAACTTTTTTTGGTGTACGGTTACACATGGATGGCAATTTGATGAAAATCAGAAATTGGAATCGGATTTGTGTAATTTTGTACTTTTCATTGTGCAAAAATCCATGTAAACCCGGGTAGTTTCTAACATTTTAGACCGTACTGTTTAAATTTAAAAAAGTTATCAACCTAGCGTCTTCAACATATCTTAATATAATACAATAACTTCCCTATTAATTAGATTAATTCTATCTACATATGTACATTTATCTCAATTTGTTTAACCTCCAAATTGTTAATAACACATATTTATATATACTGTTACCTGCCCATCCGTTCAACGTTGCAGTTTGTACGGGAAAAATTAAAATATTATTTTTCCTAGTTTTCTGGCAGATTTTCCCTTTTTCTTATCTTTTAAACCTCTCAAGGACATGAACAAATAATTCAAAACCAAAATTAGCCAAACCGGTTCAGTGGTTCTCGAGATGTATCTAATCTAAGTTAATGTTTAAAAATATGTGATTTATTTAGTGATCATATTTTATTTTCAGATATTAGACCCAATGCGAGGCGTTGTATTAGATAGATTCGGCTTAATGCACCTTATAGCCACAAACGTTTGTGAATGGCTAAACGTCGTAATACAAGAGACGAGAGATGACATAATAGCTGTCTTTTACGACAGACCACCAGACATAAGATATACAAATATTACAGGGCCAACTAAGCTCTTGTTTATTGATGAAGCCAACGGTACCCAAGATGAAATAGCAGCTAACGGTCTTAATGATAGTGACATTCATGGTAATTTTACAGTGGTCATACAACCTTGGAGTTGTAACGTCTCTGACATGATAACACCTTTAATTAGAACTATAAATCCTTATTTGAGGCCATGCGGTGTAGAGTACAGCCTTCTATGTTCTATTATTATCATTGTGATATGGAACGACATTTGTACAGTACCTGGATCGGTAAATCTTTTTTTTGATAAAATATATATTAAGACTAACCATGTTATAAGTATCTTGTAATATCTTATTGTATAATTAGTTGCCAGTAACGGGTCACGGGTTGTAAAAATATCACCACACGCAACAGAAAAGATCTGCATAACCGTAAAAGTCAAAACTAATGTACTTAGAAAATGTATAAATTATATTCACGTCCATATCCTCGAAAACGTAGGCAGAGCCACAACCAGGGCACCCAAGACAAGAAGTCCCACAATGTGATAGGAGGCAAGCTTTTCACCAACCGGGCACAAATCCAATCCTGGGAAAAATTGAAAAAACTCATTTTTTGTTGTTCATCCCGAGGATCGAACCAGGAACCTCAAGTAGACAAGTCCAACGCTTGACCGCAAGACCACAGAGGCGACTATATATAACATACCTACTTATAAAAAAATTGATATATAGATAACTTTACTGTCTAGAATTACTAATTCAAGAAATTCCTTTCTGTTTTATTGTTTATTATAAACTATTGTAATATTACCTACTTATTCAAAAATAAATCACCGTCATAGCAAAATGTCATGGTGATGTTTAAACTTTTAAGAAAAAAAAATAGGTATCAAGTACTGCCAGTAATTTGTATTAATAAGGCTTGGAAATCTACATCTCCAACCTACAAGTAGGAAAGTATTGCTAACTTCTAGGCTAAATTTTTGCACACATAACATATTTAGTAAAAAGTAATATGTTTTTATATTTCTTTCTAGAAAATGTCAAAAGGGAAAACGCAAAATACTCAATTAGAAGAAAAACAGTGCTGCGGCCCAACAAAGTCCAATAATCATTTTTCAGTGGACTGCGGCAGTGCGCATAAAGGCCTGTTTATGGGAGTTGCGACCCTTGCCGGCACAATTGTCAGCCTGATGCTGTTTAATGGGCTATTCCAAAATGAAAAGCACGTAGACCTGGCTTTGTTACAGGTAAGGTTCTGGTGTAATTAATAATAAATGTGCATTTTTTGTTGTTTTTTTTTAATATAGTACTTATTGTAAGGCAAACAACTAGACAACAGCTTTCTTACTATCAGGAGAGTCGTTTGCTTGTTTAATGCCATCGGACGGATTTACAAACGGACTCACTTAGGATTCTTTGAGAACACACTAAAGAACCATGTAGCTTTGAAAAGTTAACAAAGCATCTGTGGCGTTATTGGTGTTACGTGTACGTCCGCTTGCTTTCTCTTCTATGAAAATAAAATTTAACAGTCATTTACTTGTCTGCTTGTGTGCTGTCAAAGACGTAAACACATTTATTTAGATGATATCTTGTGGCCGTGACGTTAGACTTATTTTTCTAATCGACCGGCTACCCTCACTCCGTACCGGAACACGACAACGTATTACGGCATTAGGAATAGGTACCTAAGTAAGGTGCTGGAACAGCACTCTACTACCACTTTTGTGGAACTCTTCTTACAGATAAACATTTGGGAGACATTTTTATTTATCCTGATGACACTGGGATCGGCAGCATGTATCCAACGAATGCGAGCCCTAACACTGCGCCAGCTGACGTCCACCATGCCTCTGGAACATGCTCTGCTACTTGTCACGCAGTGTGGAGTGTACTTATATTATCTATTTCAAATTATTGGCGCCAGCTTTTTGATTTATAAATTTGCACCAGGAATACGAGCTACACGGTAAATACCACTTCTTTTTTATTTTATTTCATTTTTTTTCATATGATGACATATATTTTGAAAGACTGGTTTCGATACGGATTGAGCTAAGTACATATGCTTAGATTTTTTCGGGGGTTATCGTAAATTTTTAAATTTAGTGTTATAGTGTAGTACGCTTTTTGTTTTCAATTGAAAATTTACTGTCCCAAACATTTCATTTATGTTTTTAGAATACATTCTATTTATTTAGGATATACATATAATTACCAGAACGTATCCTTTGTCAACAATAATATTACCTAGTATATTGATGAAAATTACATACAAATAGATATTAATAGACATAATTTTTGAATTTAGAATCAGATCAAAATATATTGGTTGTTTGAAACAAGTTCCAAGTACATATTATTAGGTATGAATCATAATAATAATCTGCTAGTTTGCAGTTGACACCTACTTATTTAACATCCATGTTATATTTCAGAATAATAGCACCACTATGTGCGCTTATTCAAAGCTCGTGTCAAACGCTTCTTGTGCTGGATGCATGGTCACGAAGATGTTCTGGCAACACAGAGCGCCCTGGCCGTCAACTTGTAACATTTCTACTAGTGGGAAACTTTTCGCTTTGGCTCCTTAACAGGGTCAAAAATGCTAGAGCGGAATTTCATCCCTTACAGGTACATATAAAATAATAATACACGAGTTCTCATTTTAACGTTATTGCATTTACTTATCAATACAAATAATAAATTGTATAATAAAAAAATTAGCTTTACATCAGATTTGATCATTAGTCCTATTTGGTACCTACTTATCTGAGTCATGAGGTGCTATCACTATCGGTCTTTACATGAAAGCCTGAACAATAGACAAATAAACCAACTCATCTTTACATTTATAAGTATTACTACTAGTATAGATTAGTTTCATCATCATCATCATCATCATTTCAGCCATAGGACGTCCACTGCTGAACATAG
>NJDD01006744.1:59603-70334 GCA_002245505.1 Calephelis nemesis | reverse complement strand
TCTTAAAATTTTAACGAGCAGTGTTGGAGAGCTAAATATCAAATTAGTAGACTACGCGGGCGAAGCCGCGGGTAACAGCTAGTTTTCTAATAAAAAAGTGTTACTCGGGATTGGATATGGATAGGGTTGACACTCACTCACAAACATTAAATACTTTAATGTTACTCGACATTAAAGTATTCAATGTTTATTATTTTAAATAAAAAATAAACTGAATATAAAAATATATGACTTAAAAAAATCTATTTTATTCAGATATTATTAAATAATAGCATAAAAGAAGATTATGTTAAAAAATATAGGAAACCAAATTGTAGTGGTAACTAATAAATGTTTATTGCAACTGACATTATGAATTAGAATGATTCGGAAATATAAACATTAGAAACGGAGTAGTTAGGAATTTGTTATTACTAGGGTAAAACATTTTAGAAAGAAGAATATTAGTTGCAATTACACCCGTAGCCTGTAGACACCAAAGATGTTATGTCATGTGGTCAGGATGTTAGGCATATTCTCAAGTTTGCAGGCTCTCACTCTATAGACCCGAACATGACATTTTCATCATCGCTGCAATAATTCAGGCAAGTCACAGCACAACCCTCTACCTGTGCTGCTGGTGACGACTTATTTAACATATTCTCATCTCTTTCAAGCTGCCTGCCATATTATTCGAGACGGAAAGCACGGAACAAGATGAATGAATAAGTTAGAGAAATTAGCAATATACGTAATATACTTAACTTGGTGTAGTTTTAAAAAAAACAATGAATTATTTTCAGGTATTAGAGTCATTATCACCATTTGTGAAACGTGGAGGGTGTATAGCATGGGCCTGCTCTGGTGCTTCAAGTGATGCCTTCCATCTCTCCAATGTTGCCTATGACGCCATCCTCCGGTCCAGCTTGCAGCATTTAGCAAAGCTGTAAGGTTATTTGACTGATACCTTCATACTATGAACCAAAACCTAGTCAATCAATAACAATATTAGGTATCTGATAGACGAAAGTGAACAACTAAACGGATTTCATTAAATTTTCTAACAAGCTAAAAAAGCTACTAAGCTTAAACTCATTAATATTTAGGAAACCATTTACTGCTTTTTCTTTTTTTTTATGTTATAGGAAGGCAAACAAGCAGACGGATTTCCTGATGGTAAGAAATTCACGCGGCCTAGAGACACCAAAGATGGTAATGGTGCGTTGCCAACCTGAGGTCAGGATGTTAGGCCTCGAGCAAAAGTAAGTTTACCGGCTACCTTACCCTCCGAACCGGAACACGTCATGACGTTATGGCGGTAGGAATAGTTAAGGCGGTGGTACCAACCCGGCTGAGTTGCTGCGAAACTCTACCAACTAGTAAATAAAACTATACACTAACACTGCGATAAAATATTTCGTTCCTATTACGAAAAGTCACTTCAACGTGTGTACGAAGTCGTAGGAACAGTTAATATTACTTGTACGGGTAGGCCGTTGGTCGAAAAACGACCATAATACATTTTAATATCTTGTTGATAAGAACGCCATCTCCATTTCTCAAGACCAACTACTTTGTTTCCAAACTTTTTAGTGCGGCATCTGTGATCTTTTATTGTTATCATCAATATATTTGTTTGTGTGTGTCAAATGCATGGTAGTGTGGGTTATGTTTTATTTATTGATTTAATGTACTTTATAAGCATTATTGTTAAAAAATATTAGCGTTATGCACTTCTCCTAAATATATACCGAATTTGTGCCAAATTTTCTGCTCCTGCGTTCGCGCAATTTTTGTAATAAGGGGTCCAAAGTTATGGCATCACGTATTAATATACTTATAGATGTATATTAAACCATAACACCTTTAACATTTCAATTTTGGCGATAGGCTTGCCACCTATCACATTGTGGGACTTATGCCCGATTTCACCAAGAGCCCCTATATTTTAGAGGACCTTTTAACGCTACTTATGGGACTGTTTCCATATAAAACTGTCCCCTAGAGTACGTTAAAAGTCCCCTAAACTATAGGGGCTCTTGGTGAAATCGGGCATTAGTGTCTTCGGCTAGTCGTGGGTGCCCTGGTTGTGCCTCTGCCGCCCCTTCGGGGATTTGGGCGTCACGATACTTTTTTTTTACATTGAACCAGAAGATTCAATCTTTCCTGCGCCTAACTACTACTAATAGTACTAAGCTTTAGTACAAATAACATTTTTTATGCAGGCGCGTGGCCTTGGTTATCGCCTCTGTGGCTTAGCCACCTGGCGTCTGACTTGACTTCTAGAGGTCCTGGGTTCGAGCTCCGCGTCGGGCTGCGGGCAATGAAAAAACTTGTTTTTCCAATTTCCTTATAAAAATAACGTTGCCCGGGATTGGATATGTGCCTGGTTGGCGATAGGCTTGCCACCTATCGCATTGTGGGACTTGGTGTCTTCGGCTAGTTGTGGGTGCCCTGCTTGTGCACTGCTTGGTAGGCTGCTTGTGCACTTGGTAGGCAGAGCCTACCTCTTTAGGGATATGGTGCAGACGCTAATCTTTGAAATCACAAGTTGGATTTGAAATGGAATGAAAGTTGGATTAGATACCTAAATATTTATAATTCGCATGCGGGATCTAACTTAGAAAATAATATTTTGGTCGTTTGAATTTTCTACATATAATGTAAAATAACAACTTTTTCCTAAATATCTATACACTCATTTAAAATATTTCCAATAAGTAACTACCTAATTACGGCAACACAATTACTAAAATTTTGTTTGTTTATTTGAGGATTGAGGTCCAATTTTGATTGGACTATATTATGTAGATATATACTCATATGTAGCATACAAGCTAGTAACACATTAGCCACATTTTCTTGTGGTGAAAAAACTTTATAAAAATATTTATAAAGATATATATATTATTATAAAGATATATATATATATATATGTTTGTCTTTCAATCACCTCTAAGCTCCTGAATTAAAGGGGCTGAAATTTTTTGCGCTGAAAATCTCAGATGTGGAAGAAGTCATATAGTATTCCTATCGAGGGGTTTTCTTGGAGAACTAATTAAGGTCAATAGAACCATTTTTACTATAATTCTAAATTTTACAGTTCTGACTGCGAGGCCATTTGGGTGGGGAGATGTGAGACCGCAGAGCAGACTGCAGACAAGATACTCTCTGCATTCTACCCTTGTACCGTCTCTAGTAGGGTGTCATCTTTTAGGTAATTATAACTTAATATTTTTGCTTTTAGCAGGGTCATTTATTGACAATACTTATACCAATTAATTGGCATGCAAATTGTTTATAACAATATCATGCACTTCTTAATTATCATACACTAGCGGCCCGCCCCGGCTTCGCACGGTTACAAAATATACATACATATGAACCTTCCTCTTCAACCACTTGATGTATTAAAAAACCGCATTAAAATCCGTTGAGTAGTTTTAAATATTTAAGCATACAAAGGGACATAGGTACAGAGGAAGCGACTTTGTTTTGTACTATGGAGTGATATTATAAACTAAATCAAATTGGAACTGCAAACACGACAAAAATATAACAATAAAAATTATTCAACATACAATTAAAAAATCCATATGTCATTTTAAGTCTTAAAATAAATTACAGTATTATATATAAGGATGATCTATATCCATTTAAATAATTCTTTGACTGAGTCAGTAAAATTTGGTGACTTAATATTATACCATGAAAAAACTATGAGTAAAAACTATTTTCTTAGTGTGGAGGTATTAAAAATGTCTCTGAAAAAATACGAGTTCTGATATTAGAGTTAAAAGGAAGAGAGTTATCTAAAAGCAAATTTACGCAAAAGAATATGTGTCTATATTTTGTATTCATACGTAAAGATGAATAATACTTCATTAGCATTTTGGAATGGATGGTTGGAAGTGTATGGACTTCCTGTTAAGTTACTGATAAAGAATGAAAAAGCTAGTAATCATGATTTGCTAATACTAATTTTGAGTCTCTTGTAAGTTGCGTATCTACCCTCAAAATAAGAACAAGATAATGACAAGCACAAACGTTATAACAACAATAGATATCCAATATACAATTTTATTTAAGTAATTAATTGTAAGAATTACATTTTATTTTATTTATACATTTAGTTACACTTCGTGTACAAATTTAAACAAACTTTTGTTTACCAATAAAAACCAGAGTCTAATAAACAACGAATTCATTCACATTTCGAAAAAAATATTTAAATTCAAAAACCTGTTTACATGTCATGAATTTCTTTCAAGTCAAACCACAAGTAAATTGTTGGAATTAAGCGTGGACCGATTACTATGTTTATACAGAGTAGCTTTAAGGACCGGCCAAATTTAAATATTAGGGGGTAAAGTCTAATGCATTTACAATATGATTGCTAAACAGTAACATTTAATTTATAAACATTCATTTGAAACAGTTCTCAAAAATGCTTCACTTGTCACGCTATGTCGTACCTAGTACGAGGGATGACGTCACTGGCGTGCGTATGTGACTTGCGGTCGAGGGAACCAATGTTATGCTTTGTTTAAGATAAAACCATACATCTTGTATTTGAGTCCGATAAAAACTAAAAACTTTTGACGTTTCTTTTTAATTTTTAGTGTTTTCATAGATAGAAAGTGTTACTGATTCCAAACCGTTTTTAAAAATTTTCTGGTGCTTTAGATGTAAATCTGCTTAAACTTCTTTTTCAACAACTTCAAAAAAGGGCAGGTTTTCAGTTCAACTCTATGTTTTCTATTTTTGTATGTTTGTTATTCGTTTACTCGGCCAATAGCCAACCGATTTTGATGATTCTTTTTAGAGAGATATGGAATGAATTCACGGTGGACCGTTATAGTTTTATCATGATTTGACTAGTGGTTTTTGAGTTACACTTAATAAATAAATAAATAAATGTAATAAACAAGACCCGGAAATGCAGGCATCTAAATTTTCATCACACAAGTGCCTGTCCCCGTCGGGAATCGAACCCGAGCCTCGCAGTTGATCGATGTAGTTACGCGTGTACGCTAGCCACTCGACCATCGAAGCGGTCGAATAAACACTTAATACGTTATTATTATTATTATCTAAGCATAACTTCAATACTGCTTATAGGATGTTGATAAAATGTATGTGAGACCATTTCGCAATCATATGTCGTCTTTCGAAAAAAGAATTATCAAATCGCATCATGGTATATAATAAAAAAGTCGCTGTCGGTTTTTGCTACGCTTAATTGTTATCTCAAATGTTTCCGTCGAATAATCTTTAAACCGCGAAGGTCTGCGGCACTGCACGATACAAAAACAAATCTAAAAAACTCATATCTATATTTTATTTCAGGAAAGCCGTAGAAAAAATTAGTGAATACCTCGATCGCTGCTGGAAGATGGTGACGTGACCATAATATTTAAGACATATTTTTTAATTGAGTGTAAAGTCTAAATGGGCACTATTCAGGAACGTTTTAACGACCAATAATTTTATTAAAGCAAAAGTTTTATGGGACTATTTTCATGATTAAACGAAGAAACATGGGACAAGGGAATTGTGAAAGAAAAAAAAACATGCTTCTTGAGTCGATACGTCTAATTTCAGCCCAACTAAAAGGTCTAGTTTAGTCGGACAAGAGATCTGACTGACTTCTAGAAACTTGCGTTGCGCGTAGCTTCACGATTGTAGAGGGCAACGCACTTCATTGAAAATTAAAAAAAAACAAATATCGATACTACAGATAACAGTGACTAGTGGTTGCCTCTCTAGGCAAACCAAAAATAATGTAGGTAAGAATAACTAATGAAATAAATAAATGTGTTATACTTTGATAAATCAATCTTTAATTTTTAACATTTCTTTAGTTCCTTGACATGAAAGTGACTTTAACGCATTTTGCAATTCAGATTTCGCTTCAATTTTATTTTTTTGTTTTGTCTAAATGGCCGATTCACAAACACAACAACTTTGATTTATTTCCTATTTTATCTTGTTTTGAATCGGGTAGAAATTTATTAATAAAAAGTACTTTTTTATTAATAGTTCCCATACGGTAATTAATAGATTAACAGCTAGCATTGAGAAACATTTAATGTACCTACCTATAAAGATTTTCTTAATGTCTATTTTTGGTTATCTGCTTCTCTGCTAGTAAATCAGCCAAAAAATAACTTTCTAAGTTGGTTTTTGCGAATATTTTTGCTATCAAGAAGGGAATTCTTTCCATCAGGAAATCCGTCTGCTTGCTTGCCTTCCAATGTCATTAAAAAACCACCAAAGTAAAAGCTCTTTTTTCTCAAGCTATTTCTTACCTCGTATGAAACCTTTGCGAATCTAAAAGATACTAGTGGTCGCCCATTGGTCGAAATTCGACCATAACAAATTTTAATATCTGGTTGATAAGAACGCCATTTAAATTTCTCAAGACCCACTACTAAACTTTATGAATAGTTAGTGCGCCATCTGTGATCTTTTATAGTTATCATCAATATATTTGTTTGTGTGTGTCAAATGCATGGTATTGTGGGTAATGTTTTATTTATTGATTAAATGTACGTTACATGCATTATTATTGAAAAATATTATCGTTCTGCACTTCTCCGACACGTTAACTATATGTGTGCCAAATTTTATGCTCCTGCGTCTGCGCAATTTTCTTAAAAAGGGGTCCAAAGTTTTGGCGTCACGTATTAATATGTATATATACGTATAAATACTTTTTAAATACCGAAGAAGCATATGGCCTTACGGATGATAAGAAATAACCTACATGCATCATTTTTGTAGATGCATCACTCACTGTTCTGTAGATGGGGTGCTAGGCCTCGTATGCAATAGTGTAACAGCTACCCTACTTTCCGAACTCGAAGGCCGTACATGACAGTCCCAAGCACTGTGGAACCAGGAAGTTTTGGCAATGGACTATCCGGACAAATTACTACACAGCACTCTACCGCCCGTCATATTTTTCATAATAATCCAGATTAGCTCAACGAGTATATTATGCTTACCTCTTACGAACTGGTGAAAAAAAACACATGCCAACATGGTCTTTAATTGCCACTTATTAACTTACAACCCATGATACATGAGTAGCTAGGCTTTCGTTGTCTTTTACGGCCGCTATTAATAACCTATCTAAGATAAGAAATCATTATATTTTTTAGATCATGCTATTTTAGACCAGTTGCCAGATAACCACTGTTATTTTTCAATAATTAACAAAAATATCTTACAAACAAATTTTAGAAGGCCTAACTTTTCTGCAGATAGGTTCTTTAGATTGGCCTTTTGTAAATAAGTTTCTCGGCGGATGCTTTTTACACAATATTTTAGATTATTACCTTATAACCATTCCGCCACTTTGGTCAACGTTTTAGTTATTTTTAGTTTTGCAATTGATGAGAAGATGTGGATAATAGCATCACAGACAGAAAAAAATCGAATCGTAGTTGAAAAAATTAAGCAGATTATTTACGTGAGTTATTACAATTACTAATTTATACCGAAATTACGTAAATTCCACATCGAAATCTTTTCATCCGTTTAAAAGTTAAGACTCCACATATAGATACACACACAGATACAGAAACGTCAATCTTATAACACCCCTCTTTTTCCGTCGGAGGTTAAATTTATTTGTGACCAATAAGTCATTTGATTACTTTGGGATTAGACTCAATTTGTGTCTCTTGTACAACGAATGTTTATGTTTAATTTTACGCTAAGTATATATTGTTAAATACTTGGTAAGTAAACCTGGTAATTTTTCAATGGCACTAGATGGCTCTGTGTTTTATTAGGTGAAAATCAACATGCCTAAACACTAGGTACTTTGTCCCCTTTTAAAGCCTGTGCTAGGCAACGGCTTGATTTGACTTAGTCGGAAATATATGGAATAAAATATATCCTTGAAATGCATATTATTTAACTTTGAATGTTTTGTAAATTCTGTTTTACTTTATTTTTTAAAAAATAGTAAAATGCCATCAAAAATAGGTGTCTATGTAGGTAATATAGTATAATATGTAATATATAAAATTATAATTATTACATAATTTTATGTAAATGCTACAACAGGTACAAACCCCACAGTTTAAATACTAGGTAACATCAATCAAAAATACATAGTTAATTTGGTAACATTTCAAATAAATACTAACTTTCCTTTTTTTTCAGAATGTGGAAACATAGAAAAAGAAAGTACAGAAACAGCAAATATCCTTCTGTTCTTTGACGATATTTTATTTGACAGCGTCAATGGTAGCTTTAGGTAAATCAGAGAGGGTAAATTGTATAGAACTGCGGTAACTCCTGTTTCACCACACCAAGAATTGTGGGATTATACCATATAAATCCTGAAATTAATGAAATTCGTAGTTCGTATTCGTGAAAAAGTAGTTCCTTCCTTATTAAGCTTAATCAAAACTGTTGAAATTTTTAAAGAAATAATTACATGTTTACAAACCAAAGAAATCTCTTCTTTACTGCTGCGTAATTTCAACAAGGATCCACTGGATAATTTTTCTGGGGCAATCAGAGCTCATGGCTATCAAAATATCATGCCTACAGCAAGGGTGTTTGATTGATCATTTAAAATATTGTTAATAAATAACATTTCGTCTTCTCATTCAGTCAGTTTTAATTGTGAGAAGGACGATAATGAGTGTCTCCAGTCATTAAAAAAATATTAATGTATCCTGACAAACATGAACTAACTGAATGTGAAAATGAAATTATTAGCTAAGACATGAACATAGAACCTTAGATATGGACAAAATGATTGTGTCGAAGTCTCCAGTGGATGTGAAAAAAGCGCAGCGATTGTTTATTGCAGACACCCACCCGGCAAAAAATAATGTTTATAAAAATGTGAAACGTGTATGACTAATTTAGTCAGTCAGCCAAGTACCAAATTTTCATAAATTTAATAAAATGAAGAATTTGACGGAAAAAAATGGCTGTCATTTTTTTACTTTTTTGCTCAAGTTGGAAATATTTGCATTGAAGTTTTGAAAGGAAATTGTACTACAAAAAATTTAAACAATTATATAAAATTAATTATAACAATCAATTTAAATAGACAGTTTTTAAATTGCAAACACATTGTGCCAACTTATATAATTATTTAGTAAATAAAAGTGTGATACTTTTCATTAATAATTGGTGCAAAGTCAATAATATCCTAACTGCCAAAATAACGTTTTGGGTCAATAATGACCCAATTAAAGAAAAGGCTCATTTATATTTTATCAAACACAAAGGTAGGACACGATTAACATAAATACATTTGAAGTTACCTTACATCACGCCTTGTCCATATAGCTTCACGCCAAGTCCCTTACGGAGTAGGCAGAGAGTAACGAGTGCCAGACCACACGATCCTGACAAACCTGTCTGGCTTCCTTCACATTCATTACCCTTTTCATACAAACATGCCGATTTCGGAGACTCTTGACACCACCCTCGGAAAATATCCGAGTGATCTGATCGTAGAATGTCAACCTCGCCCTCCTCTCGTACCTACATCGATCCACTTTCGCATTGTATGTCTGCTTTGTTAATCTTTCATCTGTCATTCTTTTCACATGACCGAACCAGCGGAGCATGCCCTTTCGCATTTTAACACCAACACTTTCTTTCAAATATACTCTTTCTCAGATCTCACTATTACAATTGCGGTCAGCAAGCTATACACCACAGATTTTCCGTAACTCTCGCTTCCATACAATAACGTTGGGATAAGCACAGAATTATGTAAAGCGAGTCTAGCTTTTTTACCTAAAACCTCGCTTTGAAATAGCTTACCCAACTATCCATTCACACTATTCCGTGCACACACTCTCCTCTCTACATCCGCGGTCTACCTTCGATCCCTGCTAAAAGCGCAACCAAGATATATAATTTCATTCACTTGCTCCAACACTACATCATCAACTAAAACTTTTACATCCATTCTAATTTCGTCTCTTTCAAACACCATAACTTTTGCTTTCGTCGCATTCAAATGTAAGCCCCTTTCTTTACAATCACCTTCCATAACTGACCAGTGTCTGCAGCTCAGATGGTGTAGAGCCCAAAAGTACAGCATCATCTGCATAAAGCAGGCAGTTCACCACTTGTTCACCCATACGCTTTCCCACATTCATAGACCTTAAAATTTGAAGACATTTGTCCAAATAAAAGATAAACAAGCGGGCCGACAAAATCGAAAGTAAAAGTATTTAATATGTCTTAAAGATGATAGAGTAATTAAAAATAAAAAAATGAAACCAGATATTGATGAACTTAAGTACGTATGCCTTTAAGTACTTTGATACGTACACATGAGAAGTCTCTCAGATGAGATAACCAGATGGTTAGCAGTGAGTATCAAGTGCCAAATGTCAAGATCCTTGCAGACCTTGTTTTCCTTGTGTAGTCCGGGCTCCTTTGCAGAATAGGTTGTCTGTCTTCCTGCCAGGTTGCTCGTAAAAGATGAGCATAGGATTACCGTTACTATTACCATGCCATCTGAGTTGGTAGTAGAGTTCTGCGGTGACTTGCCCAGATTGGTACTACCACCTTATCTATTCCTGACGCCATAGCGTCAGTGCTTGCTGTTGATGTGTTCCAGTTAGGAGGATAAGGTAGCCGGTAAACTTACTTAGCTTGAGGCCTAACATCCCAGCCTCAAGTTGGCAATGCACCATTTCCACCTTTGGTGTTTCTAGGCGGTGTGAATTTGTTACCATCAGGAATTCCGTCGGCTTG
>NJDD01006744.1:44072-58997 GCA_002245505.1 Calephelis nemesis | reverse complement strand
GATAGAGTGAGAAGGTATTAGCAACGAGTGAGATCGGTATAGTCGCCATCAAAGTTTTGCCAATGCCCATATGTTTTTTCCGAAGTATCTGGTTGCGACGTACTGTGTCACTCTTCGACTAGCGACAGAATGGGCTTCGCCACAGCTACAGCAGGCATTTTAAAGTATCGGTGTAAAGGAAGTGGTCATTATCACGTCCATTAATATTAAGACTATTATTTCATTAATTCACTTCCGCTTAAAGAATAAATTACAAATAAAGTGACCCGATTATTTTCTCACAGTGTTAAAATAAATTATACAAATGTTTACAAATTCAAATGCCACATTTTAAATATTACGAAAACCAAATGACAATTACATGATGTTATTAAAACACAAATAATGTCACTGTGCAAGCATAGATTAGTAACGTTAGTGTTTCTACATTTAAATGGATTGAAAGTTAATAATAAAATTATTAACAAATAAATATTACTAACACTCGGCCTTTCCTGATTTACAATTAACGACCTCGTAATTTCTTAAATTTTTGGTTGCCATCTATTAATTTGAAAGCATTTGGTTTTTAACAAATTTAATACTGAAGAAATTAGCAAAATTTTGCAAAATACTAATAACAAGCACATTCAAAAAAATACATGAACCAAAGAAAATTAAATACAATTTAGTAATCTCTAAAAAATAACAATATCAAAACAAATTCACTCTCGGCCTTTCTGACGTTCCATGATTACGTCCTCGTAATCCTAAAAACAGTCAGTTAATAATAGACCAACATATTTTGACGTAGCTAACATTATCACTATTTATGTACTTCATGAAGTGTAATCACAAAAACACTATACTTCAACTTATTCGTTAAAAAAAGACATACCTTATTTTCTCATTATTATGGGATAAGCGGACATAGTATATTAATGGGAAACACCCAATCATATAACATATTACCATGGGACACACCCAATTATAGAACATATTACCATGGGACACACCCAATTATAGAACATATTACCATGGGACACACCCAATCATAAAACTTATTATCATGGGACACACCCAATTACTGAACTTATTACCATGGGACACACCCAATCATATAACTTATTACCATAAATCTCTGTAACCTGTTCCGGGACATCTATCTCCTTTCCTAAAGACCTGTGTTCAGAACGTTGAACTTGAATGGCACTTGTGTCTACACTCTGTTCCGTATAAACTGCGATCCTATTAGCTCCACAAGCTAAAAAAGTGTCATGTGGAACTTTGAGTTCTATTTTTAATAATGAAACTTCGTTATAATTAGAAAATGGCAACTCACTATCAAAATTATTCATTCTGGAAAATGTTAAGTCATTGGAAGTTTTTGTTACACATATTCCTGGGAGTTCACTAAAAGCACGTCCTATTATCATATCTGTGTCTTGTAGACTATCTCGAACTATAAGTACAGAAGTTTTGGCACTAACGCCATCCACGTTTAGTACTAACGAACTTTCACCCTCCGGTGAAATTATTTGGCCACCATAGCCTTTTATACTAGTATTACATTGATTACTATATGTTAAATTAATCTTGCCAGCCGCTGAAACAGTTAAAGTATTACACGCACTACCTAGATCAATGTATGCAGTTAATTTAAAGCCATTAGCAAGGACATTTTTATGATATTTTTGGTCACTAACATCGAGAGGGCTTATATTGAATAATTTTGATTTCTTTTCATCGTGTTTAGTGATATTTGTTTTCATGTTGGAGTTATTATTAGAGTTCATAGAGCTTTTTAAACTATAGCAACTATTACGATCATGGCCTAATCTTCCGCAATGTTCACATTTTACAGTCCATTTACAGTTTTCAGTTTTATGACCTAATTTATTGCAATTATTACATCTTATTGCGTCCCTACATTGAGCAGAAATGTGTCCTCTGCGACCACAAAAATAACATTTAGGCCTAATAAATGCTTCCTTCTCGGCAGCAGTCGGATAACGTTTATATGTTGTTGGTTCAACTACAGCGTCAGTCAAATAATTAAGCAAAGACCGTGTATCCCTACATCCTGCACCTCGAGCCCCCGCCTTTAATAGTGAATCACCTAGTGTAAAAATGATAACGTCACAGATTAAATGATCGCTTAATTCGCACAACTTAGCCTGAGCTAATTTTTTATAGTAGAAATCAATTACTTGTTCATCTCGGCGTTTGACAGTCGTAACCAGATCGTGCAGTTTTACAGCAAGACCACGACTCGCAGGGAAGTATTCCATCAGTCGTTTCTTCCAATCTGCCCAGCTAATGTCGATGTCTTATTGATGTCCATACCATAGCAGCGCGTTTCCTTCCAAGTTGGCAGTCATGTGATAAACTAGTGTGTTTTCGTCCCAGCTATATAATTTTGCCAGACATTCTAAGCGGTGTAACCATGCTTTAAGGGACATGGTATTAGTACTACCGTCAAATTTTGGTGTATTTTCAGGTTTTCCAATAAATTTCCCGTGGTTTCCATAATCCAAAAATCTTAGTTCTTTTGGATGAGATTGTTTACAATTTGATACGTTTGATAAAATGGGTGTGTTATTAGTTTCGATAGAACCGGATATAGTATTAAGTAGCACATCTCGCTCAATTGTGCTTCTAATGCTAGTTGATAATATAATAGGACTAACCGGTAAATTGTTAAGGCCATTAACTGGTGCAGAAGATTGTGCTGCATGGTTTTTTTCAATAATTGGTATACCTTTATTAATATTGAAGTTCTGTGTTTTACATTCCTCCCTTGGTTTAGTATTACACATAGTACTGGTAGAAGCCGTTGCTAATGATAATTCTGTCGCTTCCTTCTGCTTGAGTAGCTTTTCCAACATTTGCTCCAGTCGGTGTAGACATTATTCGATCGTGGAGGATTTCTCAGTTTACGAGGCTTTTTTGACGGTGGTGGAGCTACTTCATCTTCTTCAGAGTCTTGCAGGATACCTCTCACTGGATCCATGATGGCACGTGGACGTGGATTATTTTACTTTGCAGTAAAACGAGCACTTCTGACTTGTTAGAAGGGCTATTTAATAAGACACTTAAATATAATGAGATGTTTATTACTCTTCGACTAGCGACAGAATGGGCTTCGCCACAGCTACAGCAGGCATTTTAAAGTATCGGTGTAAAGGAAGTGGTCATTATCACGTTCATTCATATTAAGACTATTATTTCATTAATTCACTTCCGCTTAAAGAATAAATTACAAATAAAGTGACCCGATTATTTTCTCACAGTGTTAAAATAAATTATACAAATGTTTATAAATTCAAATGCCACATTTTAAATATTACGAAAACCAAATGACAATGGGCGTGTTCGGCCGAATTAAGTACTTACTAAACTTAGTAATCCAGTAAGCATAAAAAAATTAACGTCTTACAAGCTGACTGTAGCGCTTTTCGGCGAGGACAGACTTACTGTCATATCCCGTACATAAACAATAAGCAAAATGGCGTCGTATATTAAGCCATACTTACTGCCTTAGCACTTATTTTGTGTCCCGGCCGAAAATTTTGTAAGCATAGTGAGTGACTTACTAAATTTTGTAAGTACTTACTTCGGCCGAACACGCCCATTTACATGATGTTATTAAAACACAAATAATGTCACTGTGCAAGCACAGATTAGTAACTTTAGTGTTTCTACATTTAAATGGATTGAAAGTTAATAATAAAATTATTAACAAATAAATATTACTAACAGTAGGTACAAATTTTGAATCGTCAGTCAAAATATACTTGAAGGTAAATTTAGTTAATTTCGTTACTAATTGGTTTCCTTTTTTTATTTTTATTCAATTGCTCTTTTTTTAATCTATATATCATGTTAAATCATTTTTACTTTCGAAATTCGGCTACCTTCAGATTCATAAACGTAACATCTTTTGTATTTTAAAACTAAACATCCTCGTATTTGTTTATGAAATAAGTTTCATTGATTTAAGAATGTCCAGGCTTAAGACACTAAATCGCAGAAAAATTGATAAATTTAAGAACATAAATATTTAATTTATTCTTGTAAAAAAATGTACCTTCTATTAAATGTAAAAATAAAAATGTAATTGTTGTTTATTTCTAATAACGTGTGATTGAAATGGCACTAATGCTCTTGGTTAAAAATTCTATTAAAAAATGATTTTTTGGCATAAATAAGACTGAGTTTAGTTTTGTACCAATTGCAAAGCAAAAACCAAATTATACGTGGGTTTACTAAATGAAGCCTAACTATAGCTATAAATAGTTTTACGGTTCAAGACATAGATGGCGCCTCCTGTCTTATACGATGATATAGCAGAGTTTCTTGTCTATACTCTAATATTATATTGTGATCTTTGGTTGTGACCCTAAAATGTTGCACGCAGTTGGGCGTTTTCGTTGAAAAACGTCCCGGTTACAAAGTGGACTACCATAAAATAAACATTTACAATTTTTATATAAAAATGACATAGATGCCCAATTACTTAAAATGCAGGAAATTTTTAACAGTTGATCCATAGATATACTTCTTTCAGAGAAAAAAAGTACAGAGGTTTTGGGTTGCATTTTGTTACAACTTAACTGGAACTGCTTTGTAGCTCGCAATAATATTTAAATACCTACTTAACTAATTTTAATTAGTTATAAATAAAAATGAAAAAATCTTGGATCGTAGCATAAAATTTCAATACAATATATTGATTGTGTAGTGTAAAAAACATAAGACAGTAACAAAAAACAAAAGTGGAATGGTCCAGTAACATACTGGAATTTATAAAGCTTAGTTTACAAGTCCTTATTGCTACATACGTTTGAGATCAAAAAGAAACTAATTAAAATCAAGTTAATAGTTAAATTATGTGATACTGATACTTGGACTATTCCATTCAAAACATTTATTACATATGTAATCAAAACATATTTGGTGTCCACTATAATCTTCGCAAACATGTTTTTACATATTATTATTATGCATACAATAACGTCACATTTTATGAAACATTTATGCTCATGACACAAACGACATGACAAAAATCACTTACTTAGTTATCGACAATTTTTGGTGAATTAGGATACGGAGCTGTGCTTTCATACTAAGAATGTTCGCTAGTGCTAGCAAATGGCATGGCAATATGTTCGAAACAAGATGGCATGCTCAAAAGCATAAACACATTAACTGTTTTTGGCAAACCATCACCCGATATATATTTTTTTTAATTCCAACAACAATTGAAGAAGAGCCGTTATTCTTAGTATCAAGTTAGTATTTCTGTAGGATAATCATTTTCTTCGTCAAGTTCTATCACGTCATCAAAAAAGCACTCTGAACATAGTTAAGACATTGTTAGAAAAGCGTGTTTCAAAATAAGTGATGTATGGTGTTCGTATATCAAAAATAATTAATAGTTATAATGTAAAATATTTGTAAGGGAGATAGCGCAATAAAGTAGTACTAATACACCATGAGTAAAATGTCAAGTACAAAGCGTAGCTAAGGATTCTAGAAACTAGCCCTAATAATTCCATTTTGTTACTCTGTTGATCCGCATATACGTAACTAAACAAAATGGAAGTAACGTTCCAGTCTCCACAAAGATAAATTGGTTTGTATCTTTTTCATTGTTATAAATCACTAAAATATATTTGTTTAATTACATATGTAGTAAATTATTTCACCGTTAAAAATAAAAATAAATAAATGACATAATCTCATCAGTAGAAATAACGGTTACAAAAATGACAAAATAATTGGCACGGTAACGCACTGCAAGCTCCGACCACAGACTACTTGGAGATACTACGTATGGCTCCGACACGTATGACAGTTTATCCTACAAAATCTTGACTCTTCAAAGTAGTGAAGTCGACAGATAATGTTGACAGATATGAAAAACATCCTTTGAAGTAACTTTTTGATAACAGTTTTCGAAAAATTACGGTTACGAAACAGACATGTCCGCTTGATCGAAAAATGAAGGACAGGAACAAAATTGATCAACATACTAAAACATGTTCTGAACCCCCCAGTTTTTTTCATTGATTTTGATTACTATTGAATAAGTTAACATATTTGATCCATTACATATACTTTATTTAAAATAAGTCTATATTAATAGCAACTCTATATAATATTTTTAAAATACAATTGAATTTCCGAAGGTTGACGATCATAGCCGAAGCGCATAATTTGAACAGTACCTACTACTGAGTACTACAGACTGCACCTAAGTTGAAATCCGGAACGTATCTGCAAAAAGCTTATTATTATATTAACAGCGTTCTAAAATGTACTTAAGTTGGTACACAAAGAATATTTAAAACATATCGACAGTGTTAATCTAGCAATCGAATTCCAAAAATCCCAACCATAGTAATCTTTTCTCTTTAGAGGTACTCGCAATTGTATCTAAAAAAATAAGACATTCAGTGAAATCATTCTCATTATGTTAACTACAGTAGGTATATATAGCTACATTACGGGGATTCGTTTAGTAAAATTGATAAGATATGTAAGCATAATACTTTTGTGTCTGAGACTATGGAAATACACAAAATTTCAACTTTATCGTTCAAGCGGTTTAGTAGTTGACTTACCGACAGCAGCGTCACCTACCTCAGCACTGGTTTCCCAGAATGCAGCATTTTCCCGAAGAAAAAGTGGCCTATGTTCATCACGGGTGATGTCGACTTCTAATGGAAAAATATTTTTTCGAATCGGTCCAGTAGTAAACAATTAATATCTTCTTTGTTATTCGTATTGTTGTTGTATGTTCTATTAACAACGGCCAAGCCGGGCCGTATCGTTAGTGAAATATACTCGTTGCCTAACTCAAATTGCGACGGCACATTTTGCTGAGATTAAAATTTTTAATTTTGTAATGTCTTTTTAATGAATTGTTCGATTTGGATTCAAAAAGTTATTTAAGGGTATCGAAACATAATTGAATATGAATTGATTAATTTGGATAAGAATTAAGGTATTGGATAACATGGTCCGGAAATGGTCGCTATTTCTATCAACTTTAAAATTAGTATATTGCCGTAACTATAATAGTTTATGTTGCCAAAAAGTTTTCGTAGATATTAATGTGTTCTTTAATATTGTAGAACATTTTTTCTTCTATCATTAATAATTTCCGCAGCGCATATGCCTCATGAGTCAACTGTAAAATCATTTTATAGCTAAAGTTTTTTATACCTTGTCTTAAGTTATTGAAGTTTTAGTAGGGATTTCTAATTTTTCTAGTAATAAATATATCCTATGTTAATCAGGGATAACGACGGCTTGTAATGGTGTACGAATTTTTCAAGTTGGTCCAGAAGTTTCGGTGCTTAATCAATACAAACTAATCTATCCTCTTTGAGAAGAATGTCAGATAACTGATCAAGCTTTTCCCGAAAGTCTTTTTGATTTTTAAATTGCAAATGTTTTGAAATTGCAAATATTATCGTTACTGGTCAACTTGGTCTTATTGTCTTATCTAACAAGACCTCTGGATCAACCGCCTTATCTATTCCTGCTGCCATAATGACACTGGTGCCTATAGGCCATGGTTGTCTCTTACATCAGGATAACAGTGTGCTTGTTGACTATCTTATCCCAATTAGTAAATATAAGAAAGGGTTTCAAGAAAGTAACGTAGTGACTTTTTGATGACATTGTTTTAGATATACAAAACCTCATAAATTTTAATTAAGTATATATTTTCCAAAAATGTCGGTAGGTAAATATTTACATAGCGTACAAAACAAAAATTAATACATATCACAATCATCATCAAAATTATAATATACAATAACGTATATTAGAATGTAAAAATTCCAAACATTAAGTAAATAATAATAGAAAAACATATTTATTTTTGCTAACTGCTAATAAAAAATACAGCTGCCAACAAGTCAAACATAGCAATATTAATTTACAAACGATAAACACTGCTACGTCTCAACACTTATCGATAACTTTCCGTTTCCCCCCGATACATTTACAAAAGTTCAGCAAAAATGTATGTAAAATGCCTAAATAGCACAGTGTACAGAAGCACAACTGTGTGGTTGAGTTTAAAAACATGATCTTCTAAAAAAGTGTGGGTAGCTGCTACATTTTACACAATTTGTAAAGAAGAAAATTTGTTTAAATCGAGATAAGTATTAATTTAGACGATAAACATTTCTACGTAAAGCAGCTTCCTATAAGTATGTAGAAATGTGTAAATAACGAGTGAGAAAATAAATCTTTTATTATTAACAAACAGTAAAGAATTCGGACGGTGAAAATATTTCTAAAGTAAAAATCCGACGTTTTAACTTTAGAAATATTATTTTCTGTGTTATAATTAGTATTTTCTGGTTTATAAACGGGTGCTTACGTTCTTTAAGTTCTCAAACTGTTTAACACGTGTTAGTCATGGCGCAGCAAGCCAGAATAAAAGAAAGAATATTTTAGGTTTGCTCGATCGTTTGCAGTGGTATTACATCCAAAGAGAATTTAACCACCACCTACCTACGTTTAATTCCAAAGCATAATGGGAACATTACGTAGAACCTAGGTATTTACTTCGAGCGTTTTTAACTTTTATAAAGGGCGCGAATTTCAAAATTGTTCAAAATAAGCATCAGCACCAGCAGGCCACACCAGCAGCCCGTTGGCCATAGATATTAGACATAGGTAGGTTTAATTTAGCTACCTCAAAAATATTATGTACTAGTCTAATCTGCAGTATTGAAAAAGGAATGCTGCATAATGCATACAAAAAAAAGTGCAAATATCACAAATAAATTATGTTTGCTTTTTAAAAGGTTATATTTATTATAGTTGTCTTTTTCTTAATAATTAGTTAATGCGAATTTGGGACGATTAGATGTACTTAAACTTTTACTTAATATATATTTGTCAAAATATAGTTTTTATATCGGAATAAATTTGCACTGGGAAATACTAAGTGTCCCATTTAATGGCCATAATGACATTAAATTTGGAATAAGTTGTAAGATCACCTCCAGCATGAACTTCTCGAAAATGACGTCGAATCTTACCTTATTTTTTTTAACCCTAATAAACAAAGTGCAATTATTACGAATCGTTTGTCGCTAGGCAAAGTAACTATCATCATTTTTTTTCCCATGGGTTTTGGTCCTAAATTACTCTGACATCACTTAAGACATATGAAATACTTTTTAACCGATTCCAAAAAAGAAGGTTTTCAATTCGACTGTGTTTTTTTGTATATTTGTTACGCTATTTCTTGGCCAGTAGCCAACCGATTTCGATGGTTCTTTTATAGTAAGATTAGTCATGATTCCGAGCGGGCCCCATCTAAGTTTATGATGATCCGACTTGTGGTTTTTGGGTAAGTGGAAACATTCTTGCACCATTGAGGTCGTCAAGATAAGTAAAAAAATTATGCACTATTAGGTGTAACTCAAAAACCAGTAGTGGGATGTTGATAAAATTGTGTAAATGTCCCACTTGCTACCTTTCGAAAAAATAATGATGAAATCGCGACGTGGTTCCCAATGAAATAGTTGGAAATCGGTTTTTGCAGTTTTACTGCGCTTAATTATTAACCCTTTATAAGGTAGAGGCAGTATACATGCCACCAACAATTTTCCTTTTTTTTTAATATTAGCATTATTGACGGTACTGCTTATTTTTACTGATAACAACACTAATATTTTTACGTTAACACAAGTGTGACATTGACAGTTTATACTAAAGTTGCCAAGCGTATGTCCGCCATTATTGTGCAAAAGTGGTGTTATACAAATATATTTTTCATCCAGTTGGATCTTTTAAGATTTTGACTAAAATGGTAAGATTTTTTGTTTATTAGCTTTATTTAGGTTTATTGCTTTCGTTTTGTAAGTGATTTTCGTTCTAAACTTGTTGAAACTTGAATTTTATATATTTTATATATTTTTATTGGTGGCAGTATAGCCACTGCCCGCTCACTGTAGCTTTGGTGGCAGTATAAATGCCATTGCCTGTTACAGGAGAGAAACCGAGGCCTGGGGGGTTAGAATGAACCACCGTCGTCTTGAAACGAACGTTCGTTTCGGGCCGCTTATAAATGTCAAACTCAAAAAGCGTAGAACGTTCGTGCCAAGCAAAACGTGACGTCGGCGATAGACGTTAGACGTCTGACAATTGACAAATAATAAATTTGATATTGACGTGTTTTAAGTCGTGTCGTCATAGACAAAATTTTGTTTTTTCATACAAATTCGGTCATTACCCTTCGTTTACACGATATCGCTTCAAGTTATGATTGTTCTAGCTTTATAAAAAACGATAACGTTTTAAAACGAAACGCATCGTCCAAGCGAAACGACGCGATCGCGCCGAGACGAAAGTGCACATTCTAACCCCCCTGAGAGATGAAGAAATTGAGTATGAGCTGGAGCAAATGTTTGGACTTCCTGATGATCCAGAAGACTCCGTAGATGAGTACGAAGGTGAAGATGACGTAGAAACCAGATTTGATGTACGTGCAGCATTGGAGGATCGTTATCTTTTTCAAAACCGCGCTAGTCCAACACCTGGACCATCAAGGCGTAGCCCCATGAGTTTTCTGTCTTCTTGTGACAATGAGGTGATAGAAAATATAGATCCTAACAAAGGAATACCTAATGTTGAACACGGCGAAGACGAAGAAATATTACGACCAGTCCGACCTTCACGAATACTATCTCGAACTATTTTGGAATCTTCTTCGGAATCTTCCGCCGAGTCTTCTTCAGAAGATGAAAATGATAATGACTGGAATAAGGTTAGTACTATGTGGGCGGATAGGCCAAATGCAGATAAATATGACGAAGTAAACCTGCAACCTAAAGTTTTCTTTCCAAGTAGGACTTCTCCAATGGCTTATTTTTCTAGATATTTTTCGGTTGAAGTAATTGATCACATAGTTGAGCAAACTAATCTGTATGCTTCCCAGAAAGCGAGTATACATTGGGAACCTTGGGATTATGATGGGAATTCACGTTTTGCCATCGATAGATCTCTATTGGTCTAGATAGATCTCCATTTTTTAGAGTAGACGAAATCGCTCAAATTTTGACCTGCAAAAGATTCAAGAAAATTTACACTTGAATGATAATTTTAAGACCCCTGCAAAAACAAGTTCTGATTATGATAAATTGTATAAAGTTAGGCCTCTCTTGGAAATGTTGAATACTGCTTGTCAAAAAGAAGCAAAACAAACAACATCCCAGAGTATAGATGAAGCTATGATACGATTCAAGGGAATATCGTCCTTGAAGCAGTATATGCCAGCTAGACCCATCAAAAGGGGGTATAAAGTTTGGGTTCGGGCTGATAGTTCTACTGGCTATGACTATGAATTCCAAATATACACTGGAAAAGATGAGAACAATACACCGGAATTTGGTTTGGGTGCTAATGTGGTCAAATCCTTGACAAAGACTCTGATTGACGAGAAAGTTCCACCACATGTAGCTTTTGACAATTTTTTTGCGTCATATCCTTTGATGCAATACCTTTATGATAATGGTATTTATTCTACTGCTACTGTCAATATAAATAGAGCAGATTTTCCGACATTTATAAAGACACAAAAGAAAAAAAGCAAAGTAAGACTTGATAGGGGAAATTACAGATGGAGGGTGAAGAAAGATGTTGGCTTTATTATTTGAAAAGATATTAAAAACGTAACATTGTTGAGTACAGCTTTCCATCCCAAGGAAAAGACCGAATGTCAGCGAACGATGAAGGATGGAACTAAAAAAAAAATTCCATGCCCCTTGGCAATTACTGAATACACAAAAAGAATGGGCGGGGTAGACAGGTTCGACCAGAAAAGAAGCACGTACGAGGTTGGACGAAGGAACAGGCGTTGGTGGTGCAGGATATTTTATTTCCTGATAGATTTGGCTATTACAAACGCTTACATATTGCACTTTATTTCGTCAAGAAATCATGGACAAATGACAAATCTACAATTTCGGATTGCAATAGGGAGATCGCTGATAAAAAAATACTCATCCAGAAAAAGAAGTTTGTCAAATGAACCCAATTATATAGCCAAAAAGAAGAATACTGCCAGCACAAGTTACCAGAAAGTTGTAGGAGTTTCCGATGATATTCGTTTTCAAGATGTTGGGAAACACTTGATTGATAAGTCGGACACTCCACGCAGATGCCGCTTATGCAGCACAAAAACAAATAATGTAAGAAGCAAGTTATCATGCACCATTTGTAAAGTGTTCTTGTGTGCCTATCCTTGCTTCACTCAATTTCACACAAAGAACTGAAGACTTTAGATTACACATATGCAAGATGAGATAAAAATAAATATACAGGTACTTACCAAAAAAAATTGCCAAATATTTGATGGATCTCACAATTGTGTAAGTTGATTGATATCACCATATTAGCTATAAGAATATTTTTCTGAAAATAATACTTGTGTTGTGTATTAGTTTCTGTTTTATTTGTTATTTTCCAATATAAATAATTAAAATAAACACAATAAATATGAAAATGACTGAAATTAATAAAATATTACCGCTTTAGTATGGGCAGTGGCACATATACTGCCACATAATTTTTCTCGTATTTTCCAACAATTTTTCCGCGTTAAAATAAATCTTAAAATTAAATTAATATAAAAATATCCTTATTAACATATCTCAGTTTCGTTTTCCTACCACTACTAGTTTTCTCTGCCTTATAAAGGGTTAATACTAGTGGTCGCCCGTTGGTCGAAATTCGACCACAATAAATTTTAATATCTTGTTGATAAGAACGCCATCTTCATTTCTCAAATACTTTGTTTCCAAACTTTTTAGTGCGCCATCTGTGATCTTTTATCGTTATCATCAATATATACCTATCTTTGTGTGTGTCAAATGCATGGTAGTGTGAGTTATGTTTTATTTATTGATTTTTATTAAAAATTTTAGCGCTCTGCACTTTTCCTACACATAAACTATAAGTGTGCCAAGTTTTGTGCTTCTGCGTCCGCGCAAATTTCGTAAAAAGGTGTCCAAAGTTTTGGCATCACGCATTAATATATAGAATTTATTTATGGGATATTCCATCTTTTTAGTCACATTTTTCGGTCGCATTTATGCATGTAGGCTTATACAATATAAGTAAATGATAAATATATCTCAGATCATGAATTACGTCTTAACTATTTTAAATAAAAACTTATCTAAATTATAATCTATACCTAAAAAAAACCGTGGGAACGAATTCTTTTCATTGAAGATATTTAAAAAATATAAAAGTATTGGCTAGTAACAAATATCATATTGCGATGGTAAGCAAGAAATATGTAATTGTCACTATAAATTGATTGCAAAACATTATGTCATTTAGGCTTAAAATGTATAAAACTTAACTATAAGGTGGGAACTACACTTTTGTACATAAATAATATCTACATTTGAGATTCAAATATTTGACTAATGTAAATTTAGGCCTAAAAATAAAAAAATAATTAAGCTTACATCTATCTGCTTTGCATTTTAGGTCGGATTCTATAGATTCTTAGACAAAACTTTCTCAAAAAACAACCAATTCTGTCAAATAAATTAAGATCTATAGCTTGAGATTCATTCTTTTGTACTAACAAATGACTTTTAAAACAAAACTGATCATGGTGACTAGGAAACTTAGGGAATGCTTCAGAGCAAAAATGAGGATAGTAATTAAAATCCTCCATTATATCTATATAATAATATTTACTAGCCTCATTATATAACTCACGTTCCAAAGAACATGGCGAGGCAACATAAAACCTATACTTCTTTTTATATTTATGTAACATCATTTCAGCGTTTGTTAATTCTTCATCCACTTTAATAAATAATTCATTCATGGGCATTGAGCCATACTTGTGCAGAAATGTACTCGGAGCAAGCCGGTAGCTTTTCCCACTAGCCTTATCTTTCCAAAGTTTTGTAGTACTTTCGAGTTGAAGTAAATAGGTTGGAATACTATAACTATGTGTTGTAATCACATAAGTTTGAACTCCATATGTACTTTTGATTTCTTTATGCAGAGTATTAACAAATGGATAAATGCCACCCTGATGTATGAATCCGAAGAATATTGTCAGCAAAATATTACTGATATACCACACGCAACTAAGAATAAACTTAAGTCTTCTCAAGTTTACGCTGTCACATTCATTTGGATAAAATCCGTTTCCATATAAAAAAACTAGTGGTATCAATATAGGTATAATGAAACGGGCTTCTTGATGAGGAAATAGTGATAAAACAGCTACTGGAGTTGCTAAAGAAAAGAGCATGAGGCTTGTGATACTCTGAATTCTTGGTAGTTTGCGATACTGGCCACGGATGAACCTGAAAAGAAATATAAATAAATGTTTATTATTTGAGTAGTGTTAATTTTGTCTTAGATCTTACTCTGCCCGTCTAAGTTTTTCCCATTTTTTCTTTGGGGGGAAAAATTTGCGCTTGCATTTCTACTTACATGTTTACGCTTACACTCCTCAGTAATTCTGATACGTCTTTGCGTGAAAAGTTTTTAACATATGAAAATCATGTATTGTGATACAAATCACAATACATGATTTTCATATGTTAGGCACAAGCCTAAGTTTGCAAATGTACTTGTTTTTATTTTTATCTCCTCCGACGATAAGAGTCAGAAGATTACAGAAATGAATGAAGATCATTTTGACGTAAGTAATTACACAATTATTTAGCGACTTGGTACAGAAGACGTAAGTAGTATGGGGGAAAAGTTTTTTTATAAGTTATATGGTTTCTGGACCTATAATAATTAATCGTGTTTTGTTGGTAAGAGGGTCAAACTGAAAGTTCTTAGAAAATCAAAAACTAAGCATTCTAGCAAGTTATTAGTTTTATTATAACTTTTCAAAATAGTGTCCATTTACATCAATACATCGCT
>NJDD01006744.1:26475-43154 GCA_002245505.1 Calephelis nemesis | reverse complement strand
AGAGTTCTATTTTCAAAATTTAAACTTATTTTTTTAATATAATGCTTTTAAGTTGCCAGTTCTAAAAACTTTCAGTTTGGCCCTCGTAGCTGTTTAAATATTGTTGGTTATTATTGGTATTATGGGTGGTTGGAAAATTTTGTAACTGAAAGTATAAATACAACCTGTACAGATTAACTGTGCACCTCGTGCTGTGACTTCATGTGTTATTCATTTATATTTTTTAGGTTTATAAAAGATCGATATGATAACAGTAACAAAGATATTTATGTTTATTTATTTGCCTTCAGTAGTGTACATATTAGATCTTACATTCTATACATAGTGCTTACTACTATACCCATGATTGGCTTGCAAATATAATATAATTATTTTAAAAGACGTTAAATTAACCCACATTTAAAATTAAAAAAAATAATGAAAAAATAATGTTAATAACAAATAATTACATGTTATCGATTAATGTCAATAAAATAATATTAGGCACATAATGTCAAAATAATAATTAATAATAGTCATGTCAATTCGGATAGTTTTAAATAAAATTCAATAAATTCAAATTAAAAAAAGAAAACATCATATATAACCATAAAACTTTACTTGGATTTTACTGCTAGAAAGTGTTTGTCTGCAAAATATTCTTCTAAATTGTAGTATGCTTTTTCTTTAAGGCACCTAGTTATCACTCTTTTGAAACGAAGTATAGGTAGTTCCCTGATATTTTGTGGAATTTTGTTATCCACACAATATCAGGTGATGATGATGATGGATCACGCTTCTTCTTTTTCTTCGGTTCTGCGGTTTTATTTCAAAACTCACGAGACTGGTAATTCTTGCGGTCCCGAGCCGCCGCGATTGAAATGATCGCCCGCAAACTTAGCGTTGATGATCGCGCGGCTGGCGGTTGCGGTTAAATAATCAATACAAATAGTACAAAATGGTCGCCAATCGCAGAGCGCGCCGCCGCCCGCACGTTTCTACGGGTGAGCCGATCGCTGCCGCGGTAACCGCAACCGCGGGCACTGCAGGTGTAAAACGCATCGTGAAATGTGTTACGTATTGCATATAAATCTACATTCTACAGAACCTGTGGGCCCGCAAACGCCGCGGCCGCAGGTAAAAACTGCGCAGTTAGTTCTTAGTCTGAGGGGTCGCATTTCAGCGAAGTGTACAGTTGATTAGTGCGCAAGGGCGTCGCCAGGGGGGGGGCAATAGGAGCAGCTGCCCTCCCCTTGAGATTCTAAAAAAATGACAAAGCAAACATTCTTATGCCTTTAACTTGACTTGATCGATTATTCTAGTACCTTTTCTACTAGTTTGCTACTATTTAGAGCGAAATGCAAGGCAAGTCAAAAATCAGAGGGCACAAAGCTCTTGATTGAACCTACCATGTATATTTTTCTCAACCTCCGTATCAACTTGCCCCCATCTAGACCATTCGCTGGCGACGCTCTTGTTAGTAGGTACGAGTTGTACTTAGTATGTTGAAGCAATGTAATTAGGAGAGTTGTTTGTTTTTTGTAACTTTTAGTGTTATTAGTAAGAAATAAGGAACGATTTAATGTTAGATGGAAGTTTTACCCAATTATATATATACATATATACTAGCTGACCCAGCAAACTTCGTATCGCTTGACATTAATGCTTCGACAATAGCGCAGTCTGTCGGATCCAATGTGAAACATTTCAAAATCAACAACGATTTATTATTAAAAAAATAATTAAAAAAACATTTTCCAGGAGAACAAATTGTGAATTTAAACCATTCTCGAATTCCCTTGAACATGCACAAAAACTTTCATCAACATCGGTCCAGTCGTCTAGATGGAGTTCAGTGACATACATACTCACAGAAGAATTATATATATAAAGATATATATTTCAGTTTGAAAGTGACATGGCAATCTAAGTGAAATATAAATTTGTTGTAGATAGAATTACATTTAAAAAAGTCATAGTCACTTATAAATTTCTTCGCCAAAAATCATGTAATGAGATTGAGATGCCTTATAGGTCTTCAGAACGTAACCGGACTAAGTTTTTGAGTTTTTACTTACGTTTTAGCACAAATTTTACTTTACATTTACTTTTTAGTATTGGTATAATTTTACTTTTTAGTTTTACTAAACATTTTCATTTTCGAGTTTTAAGAATAAAAGTAGTTTTTTTTTAATTCCCCCTTATTTATTCATACATAAGTAATTAATTAGTAAGTTTATTGATTATGTCGTCTATCTAAAGCCTTAATTCTATTTTTATTTTAAGTTTTTAAATGTAACACAAAAAGGCTTATTTTTCCAGACATGTAAAAAAATTCAATAAACCCCAAAAAACTTCATGAACTTTCAAACAAGAAAAAATTTCATCAAAATCAGTCAAAACAAACTAAAGTGTAGTAATTGCTAAAAGCTATATAAAGGAAGAAGAAGGAAAAAAATTATGACAACTTACCTGTAAGTATGACTAGTTAATACTAGGAATGCCATCACTCCCAAGATATTGAACAGGAGGGGAATATTCACAGCAAGATGTAACCACCGTGGATGAAGTCCATGTTGAGTCAGGTTGCCCATGTCAGTATTGTATCTCAAAAAATTAAGAGGTGTCACTACCCAATTGTCCCAAGATATTTTAAATGATTCTATTTCTGCCATTGTTAAATACCCATAGTAACCCGAATCAATTAAAATAAGCAGTAAAACAACAGGAATGCCACATATAATTAAACTAAATATTCTGAAGTGAAAGTCTTTAAAACCTACCACTTTGGAACCTAGGCCTCTATGTAACCAAAAAAATACAGGTGCAAATGCAAAACCTATAAATGTAGGACGATTGAATATACCTATAGCTACAATTGAGGCAATAATCACTACTCGATTTAAGGAATGCTGTGGCAAATTTGTCTGCAACTTAAATATTTTAACTTTTTCAGCTGGATTGTCAGTTTTGTCATATTTTTCACTTAAAAACTCTGAATGATAAATTATTTTATCAGACTTGTACATACATTCAGCTACAAAATAAAGTAGAACTGAAAAAAATATTGTTTCAAATGTATTTGAGAAACTTCTGCAACAATACACTAGTACTACATATGAACTTGCAAATACTTTTAATCGGTTTCTAAAATTCTGACCATATAACACACATATCTTGTATATACAGTAATCATTAATAAATGAAAGTAAACAAATAAAAAGTCTTGGAATAGTTAACAAAAAATATGGGGTCTTCAAATCTACATTTAAATAAGCTCTAAAATATGGGTTTAAAAAATTAATAAAATGAAGTGGTGGACCAATGATTAATTTTGGTACAAATATGTTTCTTATTGGAAATTTTGGGTTAAATTCCCATGTTTTAGCTACATCCACAGTTAGAATGTCTCCTGCAACAAAATTAATGACATTTAATAAAAAAAAACTTGTAGTTTAAGGGATACAAATGACATTTAAGCATGTTTATATCAATAAAAACTAGACATCAAACACAGTTAACTATGTAGTATGTACTGACTAGTGCTTTTTTTATCTTAACATTTTAACTACAGCAAACACAAGCAAATCCAATAAATCAGACATCATTGAAATTGGTACAAGTGCTCTTGAGTCTAGTGGTGTAACTGACCAAACTTCATTTTAAGTATACAGATAATATGATTAGAGGCCCTCAAGTTTAAAAAAATCAACATCTCATGCATGTACTATACTAAAAGTTGGTCAGCATTGACAAAATATTTAAGTTTTATCTTGTTTGCTCTATCAGGTTGTTTAGATAACAGATTAGCAAATTGTCAAATAATTTATGCAGAAGTGATCAGGTTGATACCTGTGAGCGCTAAATACCCAAAAGTTTATTTTTGTGAATCTTTGCATACATTACACAAGCTGTTATGGAATACATAACTGTGGATGATGGTGATGATGACAGTCTTAAAGTAGAAAGAATATCAGAGATAATATGAATCAGTATATTAATAAACATGTGTATAAATTATCTATATTATTATAGTATTTTCATTATGTTAATGTGTACATTGTTTTTTTAATTAAACTCAATAATTAAATATTATCATAACATATGATATAAAAAAATGATAACTTTCTACATACAATGCAAATCTAAAAATAATCTAGAACTTTAGACAGTTGAAAATTCGGCTTTTAATTGCAAATGGCCAACAAATTAAACAATGCAGTAATTGTCGATAGAGAAAACAATTAGTATAATGTGAACTTTGCTCTACTTTTCAATGTAATTCTTGAAAAAAATAATAAGGGTTTTAGAAAGTTCAATACTTATCATAATGAGACATCAGTTTTACTGCAGCTAGGTACTTACCAAAGCCGCCAACTTTTTATGCTTAATAATATGTAATTATGTTTATTTTTGTAATAGGTATAATACATTTTTTGTAATACATGTTTTCTAAACTTTTGAGAACTTATAGGTTATATTAGAATCTAACTAACTAACCTGATATTTTGGTTTTCACTTACCAGCAATTACTTCTATATTTTGAAAGAATTCATCAGGGTGAATATAGCCTGTCTGGGGTAGTAGTGTTAAAACAATCCGAATTATTGTAAGAAACCAATATGACAAAGGTAAAGTCACCGGTTTTTTAAACGATATCGCCTTCAGAATCTCTGTTTTGATAAACATTTTATCAGCTGCAGTAAAAAAAAACTTATAAATCAAGAACAATTGTAGACATTTCGAAAATCTTAACTTTTTTTTTCCTGCAAACTGCAAAGACAGTGATGCCACCGTGCAGAAGAAATGTCACTAGATTTGGTCTTAGGAATGTCTCAAAACTCCCTAGACCAACCAACATAACACTAAAAATGAGCTAAAAATTACATTATGTGATATTAAGACGGTCTTGCTAAGCATCAATTTGTTTGCTACTTGTTACAGATAGTTTAATAATGCATGCTAAGGCTAACTCATTAGCAAGGCGTAAACAAAAACATTAGAGTTATAGTTGCTGATTTAAATACATTATATTATGTTAAAATTAGTTACTGAATATTATATTAAATCACGTTTGAACATGGCGATGTGCACGCTACAGCCAACACATCTTCACTTCTATCTTACGTGAACTGCACTGTCCATTTATGCTCTAGGTAGTCTAAAGGTAGCTTTCATTCCGAAGGGTGTTCTAGTCCGAAAGTAGCTTTCAGTCCAAAGGTGTTCCGGTAACCATTGACCCGTATGTTGAGAAGATTGTCCGCGTGACTCGTACATGCCAGGCCGGCTGTGCCCACTTTCTTCTCCCTTTCATCTTCTGATGTATATACCACGTGGTATTATAACAAAGCGCCAACAGTCAAGCGGTATATGGTTGCAATTAAAGGTTTATACGACGAGCGATTAACAAGGTGATTGACGTAAACACCTGTACTTATCCACTATACACTTTATTTAATACTTTTTGTTAATCTATAGCCAACCGGTTTCACTTTTTACAGCATCATCAGGTCTTTAAAACTAAAAACAAAAAGTCTGTCATAATTTAATGTTCAGTAGGTACTTATTTGGTGGGAAGTCACTAACGATACCCATATATAAAAAAATTAAACAAATATAAAATTTTCCTCATGGGAAAAGGTTTAATTTTTTTTAAAACATGCATATATTTTATAAATGTATTGTATTAATCAGTGCAAGTATGTAGTTCAAAATTGAATAATTTATTATTATAAGTAAACGATAGTGTGCACAGAATAAATTCCCCGGAATATGGAAATATGGTTGATTTAGATTTAGTAAGAAGAGGATAATGTTATTTTGACATAAACACTAAACTATCTCATTTTATTGTAATATCTTCGTCATACCCCAAAAATTTACTAAATCTAGTGAAAAAACCATCAAGTGGCACCACTGAAACACACCTGCAAAGTGTCAACTGTCAGTTCACAAATAAAAATACTGTTTTAATGGGTGTGTTCGGCCGAAGTAAGTACTTACTAAATTTAGTAAGTCACTTACTATGCTTACAAAATTTTCGGCCGGGACACAAAATAAGTGCTAACGCAGTAAGTATGGCTTAATATACGACGCCATTTTGCTTATTGTTTATGTACGGGATATGACATAAACCGGTGTTTTGTGTTATGTCAAGCCAGTAAGTCTGTCCTCGCCGAAAAGCGCTACAGTCAGCTTGTAAGACTTTAATTTTTTTATGCTTACTGGCTTACTAAGTTTAGTAAGTACTTAATTCGGCCGAACACGCCCAATGATTGTAGATTCATTGCCACCTTAGTGAATTTTGCACTAGATTTAGTGAATTTTTGGTATATGTTATAAATATAATGTATATAATATTTGGTATGTTTATGGAGAAAAAAATCACTAAAGAAATATTTAGTGACTTTTAATATTTGACGAATCTAGAAAAACTTGGAAATAGTAGAATAGACTATTTGCCTTTCAGCCGGAAAGCTTGTAAAAGGTAAGCATTAGTTAAAATATATGTCAGTACCAACAAGACCACTGGTGGTAAAGTGCACTGCATTGCAGCAACGAGCCCGGGATCCACCGCTTCACCTATCCCTGAAGTTATAATGACTGAATGAAAGGGTAGCCCGTAGACTTGCACAATAGGCCTAGCATCCCAGTCATATCTGACGACGAATCTGTGACATCTACGATGTCTATAGGCCTCGGTTGGCCATCATTAGAAAACCCGTGTGCTAGTTCGCAGACCTATCACTTATAAAATTAATGTGTATCTAAGGCGTTGCCCATAATTCTATATTGAATTCTAGTATTTTTTTAAGGTAAGACCTTGAAATCTATTGAATTTTTGAGACCAAATCTAGTGAAATTTTGTTTTCGAGGAGGCGTCACTTGTTATTACTGTCAAATGTCACTAATTAAGTTTTGGTCACAGAGGTTTTGGCCAAAGAGAATGTAATCACTACGTTCTAAGAGACGGCACTTGGTACATCACTCTTAGCTACGAATAGTAAAAAAAATCATACCAACCTTCTCGTAAATATCTGCTGCCAACATAACATTGCAAATTCTACTGATGTAACTGACAGCAAGAGATGTTATCGAAAAATACGATAGCTAGTGTTGTCGCAACATATCGATATTTTTATGTTGCTAGCAATGACATTCATATATACATTATTTACATAATGATAATTTGAGGTTTAAATAAAAAACGAATGAGATTTAATAAATTTTAATTTATTTCAAATACAACAACTTTATTTCAAATAAATCTATGAAACTGGTAGTTTCTTAATAAAAACACATTACATTACCAACACACATGATTTCTTGCTAGCCTTAATTTATAACTTAATAATTGGGTCCTTACCCTAAAACGGAATTAATAACTAAATGGTTTTCCTGTCACTGAAAGGGAGTCTATATCTCAAAAACTTATTCACTTTACACTCACACAAAAGTACAATTGGAAAGATAAGGTTACGCTGAACACGGCGATGTAGGTAACATCTGAACGCAAAAGGTAATTAATGTTAACTTTACATAACAAAAGTAAGACGAAATACCCAAGCAATTTGGCTGACATAGTTTTTTTTTTACTTGACGTTGGCAGTTGTGTCATAAGTGGTAATACCAACATAAAAACTAAACAAGTTTTTATGTTGGTAAAGAATTCGTAGATCCCAAATATAAATTGAACCACGACGATGCTGGAAATTCATGCTTTCCGAAGTTCAAGATAATCTGGTCAATTCGATTGTATAAAGGTGACTACCCACTGGTTTTGGCCGGGCATTGCAGTCTAGCGAAATTAAAAACAAAAGAAAACTTTGCGTCGTAAATAATGGGGGATATTGTTATCTCACTCCCTCTTTACGGTTTCTCTTTTCCTCAAAGACATTGATGTCCTTTGAACATGTAATTCTCTTACTAGTCTGTGGTTCCTTTATGGACAGTTACTTTACTCTTTGGTCTGTGGTCATTTGGTGGGAAAGTTTGAATGTCATAACAGTGTGTTTTAGTTAGAAATTTAGAAATATTCATAAAATACCAGACTGTTGAGCTTTTCGTGATTGTATGTTTTAAATAACTTTCAATAAATTTGCTTATTTCGTGAGAAATATGTAAATATCGAAAATGTCGACTAAACAAAGAAAAAGAAGATTTATGGCAAAATATCCATTAAATGAATCTCGGTAAGCAATAAATTGTATTAAATTTTTATGTTATAACTATAATGTAATGCTAAACATGCCATTTAGAATGAATTTTCTTGTTTCGTTTTGTTCAAAACATTATTTGTATTGAGTAGTAGTGATGTACGTCCATTATCAATAAACAATATTATACTCGTTACAAGTTTTTTTAATTTAATTAGAATACATACGTAATAAAGTAATTTTTTTTTTCATTTTTGACACGCAGTACACTACACAGACCTACACTAAGTGTTGACTAGTGTTGTTGGCAGCGCTTCATCTTCCATCTAATAATTTTAAATTATTTTCACTTTAGATAATTACAATTAACTAATAAACGTGATAAAGTGTGTTTTGTGTGAACACATGCATCAGTTCACTATAATTTATCTTTACAAACTTTTCTCTTACTTCGAGACTGAGACTTTTTAACAATTGAAAATTATGCTTTTGACCTCTTTAGAGTTAAAAAAATTATGTCTAAACAGAATTGAACGAAAAGGATTGTAATGACGAATAATTGCTGATTTATTTCTTTTTCATGAATAATTAATTATTCAACTTCGTTTATTTGTTTGTAGCAATTTATCGTGAAATATGTACTAACATGTTTTCAGATGCCGACAGTGGGTTAAGGCAAGTGGGAAATAATGATTTATTATACGTTCCCATAGAAAAACTGCAAACATTAAAATATGTATGTGGTACACACTTCGAAAGGAAAGACTTTAATGTGAATCAAAGTCGGCCGACGATGTCTGCAGTACCATCATTGAATTTGTGTACTAACCCGATTCCTGACGAGTTATTGTCAGAATTTCCCTGTCACATCACATGCCACACATATAACAGCCGCTAAAGATTTTGAAAAATTGCAGACACAATAAATCGGTCGCTGGGACAAGTTACATGGGTAATATTATTAATATATATTCACGCCTATATCTTCGAAGAGGCACAGGCACAAGCACAACCAAGGCACCAATGACTAGCCGAAGACACTAACAATGTGACAGGTGGCAAGCCTATCGCCAGCCAGGCAATATATCCAATACCGGGCAATAACAAGCTTAACTTTTTTATTATTAACCTAAAATTTTCTTCAAAACAATAATATTTGACCTTATAATTTTGCTACTTGATTTTTTATCTTAATTGTTTACAGGGAATTATGAACCAAGTTTAAAGCTATCAAATCAAAGACTAAGTGTCAAAACATTTTTAATTACAACAACTTAAAAGAATACAAACATGTTTTGGTAAATGTTGCACAGCCTTTTTTTAGCAATATAGAGTGAAAAAGCACGAAACCTTTCTGATGGTAACAAAAAATTGTAGCTATAGGTATAATTGCGTCACTGTCTTGTTGTAAAGGGCTACTCCACGTTTTGGATTAAAACACAATCGTGTTTGGCATTGACGTTTTTGCGACAGGAATGGGTGAGGTGTTAAATCCTCACTCAAGCAAATTAATAACAGGGTAAATTAAGTTTATGTTATAGTCTGTATAACAGTGTAATAAAGATGATAATTTAAGTTTCAAGCTTGGAGTACGTTAGTTCACATTTTTTAATAAGAGGGCTAGAGATTTTGTAAACTTTGAGATTTTAAGGTTATGCTTACCTTTTATGAGCTTAATATGCTTAGCAGAATGACAACCTATTATATTTAAATATCCCAGACCAACACGAGACAAGTTTGTAAATATATTAAGCAAATTAAATTAAAAATCTTTACAATTTATTACACTTACTATTAATAATTTTATCAAATGTACACAATTGAACCAATAAATATATTATAATAATCAGTATATCTTTATTTCTTTGTTAATAAAAAATGTGCACGGTAAAAAGTCTTTTATTTGCCTTTTGTCCTTTTGTGTTCATGTTTGTCCAACGTGGTATTTGTTTACTATTTCTAATTTATTGATTTATTTTAATTTAATGAATTACTATTCAATATACATTGGATTTAAATGTGAATACTGATCTATTAGGGATAAAATAAATTTGTATTGGTTTAATTTATATGTACCACCGGTACGTATGGCCTAGAAAGAAAGAAAGAAAGAAAACATATTTATTTGCGGAATATGTGTGTTAAGGTTGTTACAAAATTAAATCTTTCCAACATATTCTACCACATTGTGGTGTGCAAATATTGAAATATTTTTAAAAACTGATTAATTAGCTATATACACAATGTTTAAATATTCATTTAACAAATAGTTTTATTCTTATTACAATTTGAATTATAACTTACAAACAATTTTAAAATGTTAATAATTTTAACCCTGTCTACCGTAAACTACCACCGTGTCCAAACCTAGCCAGTCGGGAGAAGAAACGGCGAAACAAACTCCCGGCAGCCAGTACTATAACCTATCGTCCTTGTAGTACCATCGTTTCCAAACATAGCCCGGTTTCTGAAATTATAATAAATAATAATTATTATTACAAAATTTATATTATTTAAGCTTGTCTGCAAGAAAGTCTTTAACACTATAATATGTCTTATCTAACAACAAGTCAAATAACTTCTTTTGAAATCTTTTTAATGGCAATGATTTAAGATTATTAGGAATCTGGTTGTATATACGAATGGACATGCAATATATATATTAATTTTGCAAATATTGAATTTTTGGTTAGGCACATGGAGTTTCACACTATTTCTAAAATGTAATAAACCTAAGATCTCAGCATTTGTTTGAAACAAATGATGATGTTTTTTTACAAATACACATACAGCCAAAATATATGAACAAGGTAAAGGTAATATTTTAAGAGACTTAAAAAGTGGCTTGTATGAATGCAACTGATTAACACTACTAGTGCTCTTATACACTTCTTTTGAACTCTGAAGATTCTAATTAGTTCTACAGAATTTCCCCAAATAGGAATACCATATTGCAAAACGGAAGAAACATACCCATGATAAGCTAAAAGAGATGCTTTTAAGCCCGACACTTCTCTTATTCGTCTTAACCTATCAATTTTGTTACAAAGTGAATCAATATGCGATTCCAATTACAAAATTTATCAATTTTTATTCCTAAGAAGTTGGTGAAATCTACATTCTCTATTCCTTTATTTTTTCTATTCCTATCCTTTATTTTTTCTATTCTTTTTTTTATTCCTATATTTAATCGATATCGATAAAAATGAATATATTGCCCAGCAGCTGTATTTTATCTGTGAGATTCCTACTTTCGTCAAAAATGACATTTACGTGAAGTTTTGTTGGTAACATAGTGCGATGTAAACTGATTGTTTTTTTAAAGTACTAAGTCCCGTCTCTTAAAACGTAGTGATTATATTCTCTTTGGGGCATTGGGAAAGAGGAGAATAAAATTATTTTGAGCATTACAAATCAATGGGCGTGTTCGGCCGAATTAAGTACTTACTAAACTTAGTAAGCCAGTAAGCATAAAAAAATTAAAGTCTTACAAGCTGGCTGTAGCACTTTTCGGCGAGGACAGACTTACTGGCTTGACATAACACAAAACACCGGTTTATGTCATATCCCGTACATAAACAATAAGCAAAATGGCGTCGTATATTAAGCCATACTTACTGCGTTAGCACTTATTTTGTGTCCCGGCCGAAATTTTTGTAAGCATAGTAAGTGACTTACAAAATTTTGTAAGTACTTTCTTCGGCGGAACACGCCCAATTTAAAACACAAATTATGTATTGACGGTTTTAAGATAGTAGAAAATGTACCTAATGTTATCTATGAATTGTAGACTTCTTATATAGAATTTTATTGTGGCCTTTGACGAAATTTGTTTGCTACGGAAATCAAAACTTTGTATTGTATTTGAATTAAAATGTTATCTCAGAAAGAAAATATCAAAACAACATTAACCACAAGTTTGAAAGTATTGAAGAAATATGAATGGCTGTTGAACTTATATGTTTTGGTAAGTCGGTCATTGTCATGTAAATGTAACTTTTGTAATTAAACTGTAATATTAGGAAAAAAATTAGTATACTATAGTTTTCTTATACCGTAGGTAACCATTTTATGTGCTTCGCCTAGAAAGAGTCATCCGAATACTACCTTAGCTAAACATTCACTGTAAAGTGCCTATGCTTTTGAAATTTTTAAAATCTTGACAACTAATGTCTTACGTTATTGATGTAACATCTGTAAAATGAAAGTTTATCTTCATTCGACAGTTACTTTGTTTAATGATTTTGTGAAATTTGTGTTTTTTGTCAGTATTGGTTTAATTTTAGTTTTGACTATGGATACTAAGCTTAGCACTTCATTACTCTAAATTTATTGCCATGTGATCCCATACAAAAGTTGCTGTTTTTATTCTGTAATAATGGCTCATATTTTGAAAACAGCTATGTGATACATTTCAATACTAAATGAGCTGTAAAATGTGCCTATGCAATATTCATACATCGCTGATATGTAAGTCCCAAAAATAAAACACAGAGGGCTTTTGCAGTAGCATTAACAATGTGTAATTATTGTATAAGCTAATTTGGAAATGAGCTTGACCTACATGCTATGGCAGGGAAAACTAGATGAATAGTTTTCCTCTGAACTCCCTACTGTTTGTATCAATAGTTCAAATGTTACAGGACTTTTTTGTGGGAATTCACTGGAAGATGTTACCAACTTGTTGGCAAAAGTGTTTTCAAGACATGGACCCTAAAGATCTAGGTGATATCCTTAGTGGCAAATCTAAAAAATGTGTTTTACCACTTGCATTTCTGTCATTATTGAAAGTAGTGAATACTTATAGCTTACCCAGAAAGAAAAGTCTAAACTATGGTCAAAAAGAAGACAAGGATCATGTAAAATTAAGAAATCTGTTTCTGAAGCATGTTAAACTGAAAAAGCGCCATGAAATAAGTGTGATGTCAGAGTTTGTTTCTGAAACTGCAATGTTGAGTAAATGTTTTAAAGTTCTGGATTTTGGATCTGGTTTGGGTCACTTAGTAAGAATACTAGCATACAAATACAACCTTTACGCCGATGGTATTGAAGCTCAAACTCAGCTGACAGAGCAAGCTAGGTCGGTATTTGTGGTATGTATGATTTATTTTAATAATTTGCTTTTTTAAAAAAACAGACAGTCATTATGTACCTTGTTTTATGATCTACTATAACGACCTTTCTTGTAAATTAATATTAAAAAAGACCCAAGTCATGGCAGTCGACAGTCGTAATCCTTTTTTTAATGTTATATTTATGAACACTAGGCTGTTCAGACAAACCTGTAGTATTGATTAAGTCTTGCTAATTGGGAGATAGAAAATAGTAAAAAACAGGTGTGTGTGTGTGCGCGATTCACACACGATAGAAGTGAAACTCTCTCTCTCTCTTCTCTCGATCAATCTCTATCCATCTCTATCAATCTCCATCAATATATATCAATCTCTATCAATCTCGATTAATGAATATCAATCTCTATCAATGAATATCAATCTTAATTAATCTCTATCAATGTATATCAATCTCAATCAGTGTCTATTAATGTCTATGAATCTCTATCTCTCTCTATCTCTGTCAGTCTCTCTCTAAAGAGACATAGAAAGAAACATGCAACAAACAAACAAACATTACATCTCTCAAATAACGTAAATCGACAATAGAATGAGATAAAAATATTAAAATCCTACACATTTTTGTATTTGTGTCTCTTACCTGTCGTTTTTCCGTTGCATCCTGTTTGAAATCACAACAATTCTAAAGAAGTTTCACTTCAAAAATCTTAAATACTTAGTTCTATAAGCTTAAAACTTATCACCATTAGTTGCAACCATGTATTAAAATTGTAAAAAAAAGTAAAGTTACAGTGTAATGTATTTTTTTATTTACAGAAAACTGGACTTAGAGTATGAATATACTGCAAATAAACATGTATTGAAGATAGATGTACCAACATTTCTACGACCCACACATTATAATATAACACTAAAAAATCCAAAGCAACTAGAACTATTGTCGCTTAACGATTCCATGGAAGGTTATGGATTAATAGGCTTACATCCATGTGGAGACTTAGGGCCATTCCTAATACGTCACTTTGTGAATTGTGACAAAGTTAAATTTATATGTGTGGTGGGATGTTGTTACATGAAGCTTTCTTCTAATAAGGAACTGTGTGGTTATCCAATGAGCAAATTTGTCCAAAAGTTGGATAATAAACTGTCATACACTGCATTGGAAATAGCCTGCCATGCAATCGAAAAGTACATTGAACGTTTGTGTGCTGGTGATTATGAAGACCTTAAGGTAAAATAAACCTTATTAAGTATTTTCAATTTATTTCTAAGCATAGTGTTGCTGGTAGAAGACACCGCTACTCACATAGTCCGATATGACTGTAGTTGAAATCTCGGTAGTTGAAACCCAGCGATTGCATGCTAATTGAGGTAGCAACGACTGTGGAATTTAATGATACTGTGTGCAAGCATTAACTTTACTATGTATTTTAACTATAGGCTCATATATGTTACATCTAGTTGTGAGCAAACAGAAAATAACTTTGTATGTCCTGTGCGGTCGGAAGCTCCCTGGCGACTCTGCTACGTTACGGCCGGCTTCCGTGGCCCGTGCTCTTCTCATTGGCTGCGCTACTTCACCCAATGTGTCTGCTTATGCATCTTGCTCTCCAATGATCGTCTGAAGTTTCACAGTTTTCAAGTAGTGAAATATTTAATTCCATTATTATCAATTCAACTAACATTTATGGCCCATAGCTACAGTATTCTTATGTAATATTACTAAATGAGTATCATTGTACATTTACTGTTCAATGATCAGTGACCTGTACCTTTTGTTTGTATTATATTTTGTGTGCTTAGTGAAAGTAAGTTTCCTGTTTTTTTCTGGTTTGGTTTAGTTAGACTATCTTAATCCTAGAACTTGTTGTCACTATTGTTTTATGTGTGTATTAGTTTTAATCTAGGACTGAATAAAACATTGGAATTGTTGGTTCTGGTCCTGAATTTTTTCTGGTTAATAGCCGTCCATTAATCACGTGAGGTTATTTTTAGCATTTTTTGACCCCCCCTTGGTGATATATTGTGATGTTTAAGGTTACCCCGCCATCCTCCACCCAACATCACATGTATTTTTTAAGCAACTCACCAACAATAATTTTTGTTGGTGTGGTAATCGTTTTCCATTTCTAAACCGAAGGTATGACAGACTCCGCAAAACCGGTTTGATGGTTCTTTTTTTGAAAGGTAGGTCATGACTTCAAGATGGTCCTGCCAAAGTGTTGTCTACATCCCAGTAGTGGTTTTGAGGTACTTGTAACAAAAGTGTAGAGGAATGAATTCGCTACATTAAAGATATTTACAAGAAATAGCTGCTGACTAAAAAGTGACAGCTTATAATAGCATTAGTATAACTTTTAACCGTATGTCTGTCGGTCTGTACCATGGCCGAGATTCGCGCCAAATCTACATAACCGATCGTAAGGAAATTTAGCTGACAAGTACTTTATGATTCGATTAATGTTATACAATACTTTTATACCGCTTGCTTAAGGGGTTTACATTTAAGAGGAGAAAAATTCTACATGTAGATTGGGCTATTTGGTTTGTGGCTCGAGATTACAGATGATCCCAATTTTTTCCAAGTTATAAATATTTTATAGTTTAAATATTACAGACATAGATAATAAACAACACATAAAGTACAAAGTGACCAAACACTTGAAATCCGGAATCATAGAGACAAGTCATTTCACATATTATAGATTCATAACTTTACGTCAAGCGCAAATGAAAGTGAATGGTAGGCAGAGTGTATGGAGTGTCAAGTGCATAAATTATTGCTTATATTTTTTTAAAACAAGATTATGTTTCTACTTATAAGTAGACTAAGAAGAAAACATAAGATGTCTGATTTGGTAGCTGGACTGGTAATAGGACTGTCAAATAATTGTAAAATAGGTTTAGCAATAATGGAGAAATCGATTAAATTTACAAAAAAAATATGTGAGCTGAATATATAAACTCGACTTTTGTTTCAAATCATAATGTGTAAATGAAATAACTTGTGTCGGTTTTTGTAGTTTTACTGCGCTTAAATAATTTTAAAAGCTTGATTTTGATTGGCTAACAAAAAATAATAAATGAAAATCAGTAGGTTTGAGTCAGTATGTCCGCGCCCGTATCCCTGTCGATGGCGGACAGGACTAGCCGAAGACGCTAAATCTACAGCGTTATATCTACGTATAGTTGGGAAACAAAAGCAAGGTGAAAAACGTTTTTTTGTTATTGAAAAAATTAAAAAACTATTTTGTTTTTTGCGTCTGACCCGGGAATCAAACCCATGTCATGTCATGTCTAACATCTGACCACTAAACCACAGAGGCGATAATAAAGAAAAATAAAAACAAAAAAAATATAGATCAGTCGGGCTTTCTTCAGCACTTAAGAAGTGGATAGTTGCAGTTTAGAAATCGCGACTTGATTACGCCTTCAATGATAAAATAAATACACGTGATATCTCGCTACAACC
>NJDD01006744.1:12871-26459 GCA_002245505.1 Calephelis nemesis | reverse complement strand
TCCAGCCTCACGTGATTAATGGACGGCCCCTTAGAAATTCACATTTTTTATCATGGTTTATTTTTGAGTACTTTTTAGATTAAGAATGATTTACTATTAATAAGTATTCATAACAATAATTGTTTTAAGGTACATGCATATAGAGCAGCATTAGAAAAACTTCTTGTTGAAATGGATCCTAAATTAAAACACACTCCAATCAGGAGTGTCAGACACACTAATAATCTGTCTTTTGAAGGGTATGTACCATGCTTATAAATAAAAGTCTTATAACCCAACTAGCTTCCGCCCGCGACTCCGTCCGCACGGATGTCGGTCTTCGCGTGGATGGTTTATTTCTCTATTTTGAGTAACTCTGACAATGACATCTTAACAGCATTAGAAATAACATCAAATCCAGTTATCAAAAGATACTTTGCTTGTAAGGTGGTCAGTTTTTGATACTTCACTGATTACTTTTTGTCAGTGAAAACGAATTCAAGTATAAAATTGGCACCCGGATTTTTACCACCTCCTTACCTGTTCCTACCGCCATAGCTTATACCGCCGCCATTGCACGTCACTCTTGTAATTCATTTTAAACTTAGAAGTTACTAGCTGACCCAGCAAAGTTCAAAATCAACAACTACTAATTATTAAAAAAATAATTAAAAAAACATTTTTCAGGAGACAAAATTGTGAATTTAAAACAATCTCGAATCCCCTTGAATACACACAATTTTTTTTTACAAAATCGGTCCAGTCGTTTAGGAGTTCAGTGATAAATACACGAACACAAGAATCATATATATTTAAAGATGAATTCCTTCAAAATAGTGTGTTTTCTTGACATCTTATAATATCAACTAAATCAAACCTTTGATTTTTGATGTTTCAGTTATTGTTTAAAAGCTCTGGAGCATTTGTCATTGCCTTCTCCGCCAGTGTACGATGGACTTAAACAGTGCCTTACTCAGTGGAAACGAGTAGTTGTGCTTTATACATTACGGCTGACCCTGGCTCCGCTGATCGAGACTGTCATCTTGTTGGACAGGATGCTTTACATCCTTGAAAATGGTAATTGTATAAATCATATCATATCGCCTCTGTAGTCTAGCGGTCCGGCGTCGCACTTGACTTCTTGACTCTCGGGTAGCAAAAAAATTAGGAAAGGTAGGTCTATTTTCAATTTTCTAATAAAAATAACGTTGTCCAGTATTGGATATATGCCCATTCGCCAATAGTCTAGCCACCTATCACATTATAAGACTTAGTGTCTTCGGCTAGACGTGGGTGCCCTAATTATGCCTATCTCTTCAGGGATATGGCTGTAAAGATATTTTTTATGTATACATAATTTTAACTGGCGTAGTAAATGTAGGTTAATAAAATATAATATAATACCAGTATCAATCCGGGCGAGTCGCTGCGATACTCTACCACCTAGTAGGATGTCACGGTGTTAATGACGGTAAACCTATGCTCGCCTTATACGAGCCACCTGGCAGGAAGGCTGATTGTTTATTCTGCTAAGGAGCCAGGACCAACACGGGGAAAAATATTTTTCATTATATATGTCTTAGAAAGCTCAAGTCCCTAGTGAGATAATCGCTTTTTTTGTTTTGTTCACAATTAATTTTAACACACTATTGTATTTTTTATCTTAATAGGCAAGACATACAAAACATTCCCATGTCTAAAAGTTATTTAAAAAAATTTGAACCTTGAAAGGACTATACCAAAATAAAAACACAGTTTTACATCAAATATATTTTTACACATATTATTTACAATCACAAGTGTAAAGAGATCAATAGGAAAACAATGAGCTATTTTACGTGAGCTTATGATAGAACAATAATAATACAAATAATTCGCTGAAAACATAGCAGACATTGACACAGACATGACAGACTTTGCATTATATTGGAAACTTGATTAAAAGAGCGAGATGAAGTTACTTTAAACTTGCGTATACTCAAGAGTAGGTACGTTCACAGAACTACTATTTTGTCAAAGGTCTCGGCAAAAGTAACGTAATAAATTTGATAAAAGCTTGCTAATTTTAAACTTGAATATTGACATAAAGTTAAACTGTAATTATCATGAACGTACCTAAGTAAAGGGAGGAGAAAATTAGGTGAAAGACGAAAATAATTAATGTTTTCATGTAATATATTAACGCATCTCTCCAATCACTCTCGATTTGCCAGCCCTGTTCCAAAAGCAAGTTTATTTTTTGATAAGCATTAATTTTGGTATCTTTAAATGGTGATAACAAAAAGCAATTGCGGGTAGTTGGAAATCGATTCGGCAAACATAGAAAACTCGTCACACCAATCTTCTCGTGACCACTTCGGTATACTACGGCCACACATATCGCGATAACGCGAAGATTTGCGTTGTCGCGGACAAGTGTGGCCAATAATTCGTCAAAGGGTTTTGTCGCGATAAAGTTCGTGCGGTTGGCTACACTTCGCGCGCTTTATTTGACTACGAGACGCCGAGCTGTTTACACGTGCGTGTGTTCAACTTAAACTTTTTATCATGGACTGGACTGTAACGAAAAAAATTGGAATTTATTCAAAACTACTTTCAAACCCATTTTCTTATTTTCCTGTTTTTAATCTTTTTATTTTTGTTCAAGTAATAAAGATGCAGTAAATAATTACTGGCCGCCATCTGATACAGCGCGTCGGCCTCTTCCATGTTTTCCGCGAAATGAACTATCGCGATGTTCTAGATTATCGCGACATCGCGAAGCTTTTTGTAGTGTGGCCAAGAACTTCGTCATGGATCGAACATGAAGTTTTATCGCGACAACGCAAACATGAATCTTCTCTATCAAGTGTGGCCGCACCATTAGAGTATATTAAATTATTACGAATTATTACTGACGAAACTGAATAAGGCCAAAGGCGTAGTTTTTTGTACATATATTACTACAATGTTATAATTTATGCAGTAAATACTGTTCATAGTATAAGACGTAGTGAGCATTGAATTCATCCAGAGATGTCAAACCTGTTTTTATAGCCAATCGAGTTGTGACACAGGGCATTCCGTTTTAGTTTTCATCGGTTAAATGGCATTATTATAATATTGCAATAATTCTTGGACATGTAGTATCTATAAACTATCTCTCTATCTAATTTTATGTTTATCAGTTGGATAGTTATCTCAGTATCATGTGATTAGTGAGCAGTATTTTTAAACCCTAAATGTTTAAAAAATATTGCTAATTTTTAAAGCGTTTCAAGAAATGTTGACTAGCTTAGTGTTGCAATCAAAGCCCGTTTTTCTCTTTGCATTTGGTACAGGCTCTATAGTAATATTATTCCTTGCTGACCAAGGTCCTTGCATCAGGACCGAAATGTCTAGATATAAAAACAGTTACGTTTTTACTTGTTTAGATCAGTTTAAAATCATTTAAGCATACAATGCAATAGTCTATATACTGTATTAGTTGCGAAAATTTGTCATAAGCTCACACGCGGGGTGAATATAACAATAGACTCAAGACTTCAGTTCCACTAGTCATATTCCGTAAGATAATGAATTGTGTTAACAAACTAGAAGCTATTCAGTATCGGATATAAAATTTTCAAATGCAAATATTAACTCATTTGAATCTCATTATTATTACGAATATGCTTAGAATAATCTCTACATATTATAAAACAAAGTCGCTTCTTCTGTCCCTTTGTACGCTTAAATCTTTAAAACTACGCACCGGATTTTGATGCGTTTTTTATCAATAGATAAAGTGATTGAAGAGGAAGGTTTATATGTATATTTCATAACCGTATGAAGCCGGGGCAGGCCGCTAATTAAATATAGAAACAAAATTTCGCATTTATAATATTAATGAATTCTGTGATCGATATATTGTTTGAGCAGATTCAGCCAGTTTAGAAAATTGATATATTTTTTTAATTTTCTTGTTTTCTAAACTTCTTCCCAGTATTAGAAAACATTAAAAATGGAAAAATAAATAGAACTCTATTTTTAACTATATGATTAAGATTTTTAGATGAAACAAGCTTATCATTCAGTTACGCCCTTTGTCCATTGCATTTCAATATGCACCACAAAAAGATCTCTGATTTTTGGTCGGCGTGCTAAGGGTGGAAGCGCAAGCGAAGTTACGACTATATATTTATAACTATCGCCAATCTAGTGCACCTAACTTTTTTGCGGTTCCTCTGAAACTTAACATGACACTTAGACTATTAATTAAAAAAAAACATAACGCAATTAATGCCCAAAAATAATACAAACATCGAAATGTTCATTTGGCACAAGTTGACATTTCTTACCAAGTAAAAATTGTTTGTTCTTAAAATACTATTTCTTATAATAAATTTAAACTATACACACATAATAACACATAAATATATTGATTTAAATCTACTAAAATATCTTACTGTATAAATAATGTGAAACATTGGTTCCCAACAAAAACCGCGAGGTTGGCAACACATTAGTCATTTTCAAAAAATATGTATTTCTAATTATTGGGATTATCTGCCGGTAGGTTGCATTAATTATTTTTATTAACTACAAATCTCTTAGAATATGATGTAGATAAGTAATGGTTACATTAGTAGGTAAATAAAAAAATACCTTCCTTTTTAAAAAAAGATACAAAAGGCAAATCTTAAGTCAATTTTTTTTGTCGAATCGTCTCAGTGAGTTGCGACTTGGGTAAATTTTAGAATTATATTATAGACGCGTGAGGATAAATCTAGTATGGTCACCGTGAAATAAATAATTATTCCTTGATGAAGTGCAAATCTACAAACAACTGACTTAACATTAAAATCGATCAAAAAAGAATAAAGTCGACCTGATTTAGAATATCTGCAAATTTGAATATTAATATTAAAAAAAAACATAAATTCCCTCTATGGCACATAAACTTAACGCGAATTTCACGCGTAAATGGTTATTTAGCACTTTTTGGTAACCAAAAGTAGTTGGGAACCACTGATCCATAGTATTTTGCTATATATTTTAATATACACTGTTTTGACTAAGTTTGTGTCGAACAGTTTTTTATATGTCTATTAAACTATACTAACTTAAGGTTTCAAATTAACAACCATATTGAAAAACAGGCAAATTCAAAGCTTTGTATGGTATATGTGAAATAAAATATTATGTTATTCTATAATCTATTTAGTGAATTTACTTAGTATTAATTGGTATCCCTATCAAAATAATAATATATTGTTCTAGCACGTCTGTTGTTTTCAACTGTGAAATTCAAAGATATAGTTTTTTTTTAATTTCAGGTTTGGAATGTAAAATTTACCCAGCGTTTGATCCGAAAATATCTCCTCGTAATCATATAATAATAGGAAGAAGAAAATAAGTTGATGGAATAAAAAAATGTGTTTAAACCGGATCTGTTGAAACCGTTTTTAGACTTGTACGATGCAAGTACAAGGTATTTTTACAGTACTACTATTTTAATAAAATTATGCGCTTTGGCTTTACACTTTTTCCTCTTTTTACACTTTATACTTTTATTTTTAAATTGGTTGACCTAATCTAAATTTAAGCGAAATGATTAATTATGTAGTACCTAACAACTCTATATAGATAACTTTAAAATATATTCGGATTTCCGAAGCTTGACGAATATAGCCGAAGCGCATAATTTAAATAGTACTATTGGACTGATCTGTGTGTGAACATAACATGGCATAAGGGCTGTCAACGGATAAACGTAAAACTAATTTATTTCGCTGGTTATAAACTCTTTGGCACTTAAAATACTTTCTAATTTTTTAGTATACATATTTATATCAGACCTAAGGTTTGAACTTAACTTGTAAATATGAAAATAATCTCCAGTGTTTAAGTTGTACTTGCTTAAGGTAAAAGTGTCAATCCTAATTACTGGAGGATCTTCTAATCCTAAAAACTTTCAAAAACTGAATTAGGCCGTATAATGAATACATATTTCGCCTCACTTCATCTTTAATAGTGCTTAATTTATCAATTAAATGATTGTAAAACAATTTTGGGAAATAAAAATTTAGGTGTTATTATTTACTTATGTTTTCTAATATCGAAATATTTAATATTGTTATTGACTTAAGTATTTTTTTTAATTTAAATGTAAATAAATGGTAATATTTTTGTACTTTAAATAAACAACTGCTATTTTACCAAGTTTTTTTTCCGGTGAATATAGGCGTTAAAATAGTATTAATTTTATCGGGTTGCTTCAAATTTAAATATCTTTATTCAACTATTTTACATGATATCATACAGTAACTGTTCGGTAGCAACTGCAATAGTCGAAGGACTATGACGCAGCTTCTAACGCCCACCTCCGTTTAAAACATATTTAACTCTATGAGCCATATACACCGAGACGCCATGGCGACGTGGCCAGCGACGTCGCCAACTAGTTCGTATTGAGATGTATGACGGCTAACGCACTTGGCGACCGATTGGCGACGCTTTGGCGACGCAGGAACGCTACACCTAGCCATGGCAACGTCGTAATGGCATCCCCGGTGAGTTATGGCCCTATATCGTGAAAATACAGTAAAATATTACAGTTATTGTCAAAAAAGACTTTACAATATAACATAGAACTTGTTAGATGTTCATTAATTACATGAGGAAATTACGGCAACTTTCTTCATTAATTTTAACAGTGTAGTATGTCTAAGATCCGAAGTAAGGTCGACCTTCACCGAGCTGATAACAGGATGAAACCGGTTTTATAGCAAATTTGTTATATCAGAAAATATATTAAAAATGGGTTGCCTAAAAAAATCCTGGACCTGACATTTTTTATTATTTAAAAAAAATATTTTTTCAACATTTCCAATTTTTTTTTCAGACAACCCTATATATTAACTTAAATTGTTATAAAAATTGTAATGAAACTGCACATATGTTGATATTTTTTTCCTATTATCCGATCCCGCAAAAGTAACTAGCATCAACAATTGTCTGTTTATACCTGGCAATCCAGATAAACAACAGGCAACCCAACTTCTGCAACTTCGTCTTATTCCTACTTTAAGTCGGGATAAAATCTTAATATTGCACCAATTCATGAATAAAAAAATGTCCAGGATTTTTTCAGGCAACCCATTTTTAATATATTTTCTGATATACCAAATTTGCTATAAAACCGGTTTCATCCTGTTATCAGCTCGGTGAAGGTCGACCTTACTTCGGATCTTCGACTAATTTAATTAAATTAATAAAATCAAGCGTATTTTATAACAAGCGTTCATTAAAGGATAGCGCCCAGTTGGTTCGGGCCGGGCCGGAGCGCGTCGGCGCGGATTTTTCCGCTCGGCACCTCGCGTGCATACCCCGATGCGGCCCACAGTGGCCAAAAATCATAATATTACTACTAAGAAAAGAGCATTATGTTATTTTAACGCTAAAGTTTCGTACGACAACAACTAGAGGCGCCACTTTGAATACTTGAAGATTCGTATGACAACTACTAGATGGCGCCACTTTCCATAATTGACGATTTTAAGGTCGAGTGGCCTCTCTATTTCGTTGCTCTACTTTGGTGCTGAGTATAAAAAATCCGCGCCGATGCGATGCGGCCCGGCCCGCATCAGTAAGCTTTGCAATACGATGCGCCCCGGCCCGACACTCCGCCCCGTTAACAGTGGGTGCTATTCATAAATGAACATTTATTTTGTTCTTTAATAAGTAATTTAAAAGACTGGAAAGAAATTACTATTCAATTGCTACGTGATTTATATTGAGGGTCATTTATGTAAGGCCTTTACAAATTTGTGCTCGAAATTGCGCCTGGATATTCGGAATAATATTTAACTTTATGAATATTAGGTGAGGGTGAGTTTAGTCTAGTTAATAATAGAAACCGAGCATTAGACATACGCTCAAAAAATTTCTGTCTGACGTACAAGTGTTGTGCAGGTATGAAATATGACTAGACTATCGCTATTTCGATAGCTTGGTAGTAGTGACGCAACGTTAAGTTTATACAGGTCCATGGATGATAACTTCGCTTGTCCGTTTGGATATAGAGTTTCCTGGTGAGATATAGCCTTGAAAGCGAGCTCGAAAATTTCTCCAGTCGCGGTGGTAAAAAATGATCAGTTAGAGCATGAATACAGTTTGCTTCACATGTTTACTGTATGTATACATCAAACGGTAGGTGGTGGCTGTGGCAACATGGGCGCAGGTTCCTCGTCAGAGTCTTCGGAAAGTACTCTCCTGAACTGGCGCCGCTCCAGCAGTCTTCGCAGCTTGAATTCGCTGTGCCCGTACTCCCAGCGCCGTCTGCTAGAACTCTTTCGACCTGGGTTTGTTTGTAAAAGCTAGGCTGATTAAATATCTACAAATTAGCCTACTTACTATTCCTATAGTAGAATTCAGTAGTAGAAAAGTTTAGGCGGTAGACTTCGGAGAAGTTTACTTCAGTAACGGGTTTAGACTATGGGTTTGTATGTTCCCCGTGTTGGTCCAGGCTCCTTTGCAGAATAGACCATCTGCCTTCCTGTGCCAGGCGGCTCGTAAAAGGCGAGCATAGGCTTACCGTCACTAACATCGTGACATCTGACTAGGTGGTAGTTTCGCGACTCATCCGGATTGGTACCACCGCCCTACCTATTCCTGCCGCCATAACGTCATGACGTGTTCCGGTTTGGAGGGTAAGGTAGCCGGTAAACTTACTTTTGCTCTAGGCCTAACATCCCGGCCTTAGGTTGGCAAAATCCAGACAGGAAATCCGTCTCCTTGTTTGCCTTCCAGCATCATAAAAAAATGAATGTGGCTAAACCTGACAAGAAAGCTTGAAAAACTGTCTACAAAACAAGTCACACGGTATTGATTGTTAGATTTAAAACTTATTTTACTTCGATGGCAATTAACGGAGCCCAGGATCTTGGTCTGAGTTAACAGGCATCTTCTAGTTAAACAAACATCTGAACAGGATAATTGAGCCTAACCTGGCTGTAAATGTTGTCTAGAGGCAGAAGACATGGCACTACAAATTTTGTCGTTTTCCAGTATTTAATCAAGTAATAAGGATGGGCACATTATAAACTCCCTAATATATCTACAAGGCTAATAACTTCCAAGAGCATTGTACAATTCCTAGAGACTTGGCTTCTTGGTACACATTTGAGTTTGATAAGACGTCGACGTAATTTGATAAATCATAATCGATATATCCAAGTTGCAGCGATCGTTGGATTCGCTTAACACTCTTCGACTCAATAATTTTGCTACAGGCGCTGACAACAAATTCATAAGTTTGTGATTGTCTAATAGCGGCGCGCTACTTCTATTATTGAATAGGATGGCTCTTATATGTGATTATAAGAAAAATAGATGGATATTTATATACGCCGCCACATGTCTTTAACACCAAAGGTATACTGATGCCGTTTTAAGAAAATTAATAGAAGGCGTTACTTTGCGGAAATCCATACTTAAATCCAAATAAACTGATTTAATTTGTAATTTTCCGCCAAAAAATGTGTACGTATTATGGCGTGACAAAACCGGCAAAATAGTGCGCTACTGTGTGGGGTTTTGGTTTCCGGTAAGTCCAATTCATTCTTAGCGCACTGTTTTACCTGTTTCGTCGCGCCATTTATACGTATACAGTTTTTGGCGGAAAAATCCAAATTAAATTATATGCGTTGCTAACCAAAGTCTGGGATGTTAAGCCCTGCCTAAGCTATCGTCTACTCAACTATCTTAGATAGGAAGACAGAGTTATAACAGGAAGAATAGGTAAGACAACGGTGGTATGGATAAGTAGTCACAAAACTATCATCTACTTTGTGTCATGGTATTAGTATAAAGCCTTTAATAATTTTCAATTTCCCCCGTTAAAATTTACATGTAACTAGCTGACCCAGCAGATGTTGTTTTGCTGTTTTTTCTACTGTGATTCATCCACATCACTTAGGGTTTTAAAAAATAGATGTTGGCCGATTCTCAGACCTACTAAATATGCTCACAAAATTTCATGAAAATCAGTCGAGCCGTTTAAGAGGAGTATGGAAACGAACATTGTCACACAAGAATTTTATTTACATGTAATGCAGCTAAGTATCTCGGTCACCCCAGCTTTTAAACAAAAAAATTGCAATCGAAATTTGCAGGTACATCTGTTCAAACGTTGTGAAGGCACAGACAGACTCACAAAAGGACTCGTCAAACTTATAAGAACTTTTTTTAACTCTGATATAATAGCTATGTACTTATCTTTTTTAGAAAGCAACTGAGGAACGGTCCAGTATCCAATCCTACTAATATTTTAAATGTAAAAGTTTGTATGTTTGTTACGCTGTCAAAAACAGCTGAAACGATTTTTATTAACTTTGGCACACACATAGAGACTAACTTGGATTAACACATAGTTCTCATCCCTAAAAAATGTTCCTGTGGGACTATTAAGCACAAAAATAATCCATGCAAAGGTGTAATGATAATAAAAAAAACAAAACTTTTGCAAACAAATATATTTCCATAAATTAACACAGAGTGCAGTCACAATATTTAAATATCCTTGAAAAGAACATACAAAAATAAACTTACGAATACATTACAAGACAACACAATAAATAATAAAACTTACACTTAAATACGAGACAGAACAGTTGAAAAATAAATGCTTCAGATCTAAAATATTCAAAAATAGCTGCATGTATACTTTTATTATTAGATTAGATTCCTTTATTACAAATATTATAATTTTGACTTAACATTCTAATTTTGGCAACTGGTCGAATTTTGATGTAATTTAGCTATTAATATTTGATAAATAATGATTCAAAGTTAATGCATACTTTTAAGTTTGATAAGTGGCCAGTTTTGAATTTTAAAAATAATATTTACCCATTTTGTTATGATAGGTTTATTACTTATATATTATTCATATTTATAACACCAAACTATGTATTTAACTATAATCTTACACTTTAAGTTTAGACTTTTTGTTACATACCACATATATATGAGTGGTAACAATTCTACTTTCTAAATAGCGCTTAATATTTGCTGTATGTCGAGTAATATATTTCGGGTAAACATGGTTAAAAATCTAGGAATCATTTTAATAAGTTAATTTATACATATAAATATATTTATTAATAATTGTTGCTTCTCACAGTGAATAAGATTTTAATATTTATGTTACGATCATTTAGTACAGCTACTCTTTCGATATATTTAATTATATATTACTATATTCGATACGTAAGTATACAAACATTTACTAAATCAAATTATTATTTAGGTACAGATCCTTGTAACAAATAATGTAGTTTATATAAAATAAATGCTCACTGGATACACAAAATAAATTAAAATTCAAACTGTAATAAATTATTTCACTATGAAAGAGAAAAAGTAAGGAAATATTTGTGTAATGCTTTTATAAAAGAAGTTATTTACTCTTGTGTTTTTTTATATAAAATATTGAATGTTTTTTTTTAATTATGTAATTCTATTTTATTATTACGTCGATCTACTGCAAGGATACCTAAAATAAAATGCTGACAGACATATAAAATAATAACAATAATCATACAGCATGATTGTTTAAAGTTTTAAACATCCAAATAATCTTTCTTTAAGTAATTGGTGGAACGTATATATATATCATAAAACGTAAAGGCAAGTAAATAATACACCATACAACAAACCAATGCTATAGCTTTTGTATCTTAGTACGGTTACTAATTTCTTTTGCAAAATTTGTAGTTACCAAACTGACATTCGTGTGGTATCTACAGTAGCGGTTTTAGTAATAGCAGCGTCCATGTGCGTTATTTATACGGCGCCCCCTACAGACTGTTCAAAACCATACTAAAAGGTAAATAATATATAGCGTATAGGATCTGACGGCCCTTTACATGTTGGCGCCCTGGGCGGTTGCCCAACCGCACCATACCCAAACGCCGTCCCTGGATATCTACAAACTTTGCAAAGGAAATGGGGCCATAATGCTGGTAACACCTGCACATACATCATACAAATTACAGCCTCTTGACTGTGCTGTGTAACTAAAAAGTTATTAAAACAAGGGCTGTGATTCGATGGATGGAGAATTGGATGCAAATAATTCTGGCCGCATCCTAAATATTTATGACATTGCAGTGTTTGGGGTACGCATTTCTACTGGCATTTTCAAAACGCAATTTCGAAAGTGCATTTCGTGTCACGAATATTTAGCCTCTAAATAGCAAAATTTCACAAACGAACATTATCTTATACCTTTAAATGAGAAATTCTTGTATATAAATATATAATTGGAATCCCGGAATCGGCTCCAACGATTTTCATGAAATTTAGTACGTAGGGGGCGATAAATCGATCTAGCTAGGAATCATTAAAAAAATACCGAGCGAAGCTCGGCCATCCAGATATTTTGTCATAATATGTCATCAGTAGAAACAAATCTTGAGATCGCAAATTTTTAAACGAGTTGAGAAAATATGCCTTTAATAGCTTAAGGATCTATAGCTCTTTCTTCAAACAGCGAAGAGCAAGATATGGTTGAAACAACCACGGCTACGAATTTAATTCATCTATCTGAATTTAGAGGAACTTCTCCAAGTTATAGCAGATAGGATGCTACTGAAGGATCCAAAACTATAATCTTGATAACACTGTATGAAAGTTTTTTACGTTATTCGTCAAGTTATGGAAAGCTAAAGTGTCCTCTGCAACAAACTTGGTCCTAGCCATGGCATGCAAGATAAAAACAACCACAAACAGGAGAGACAATGCGAGAAAGGCAAAAAAAGGGTCAAATTTATCTTACCAAATGGCACACCCGTTAAGCTGGCGTTGGATGAATATAATACAAAAAAAGAAAATTAAAGAACAGAAAAATAAAGAAAATCTGAAATAGAAAAGACTAAAACAGCAATGAAGACAGTTTACAATAGAAGTCAATTCAGAGATTCTAGTTCAGCCCTAAGTTAATGATTTGGGCTCTAAGAATATAAATCAGAATTAGAAAAGAACGTCTTAATAAAAGTTAAAGATTGGGTTGTATTTAAATTGTTTTCTTCAAAAAGATTAAAATCAATTCTTAAACTCATCTCTTATCATTTTATATCCAGGACACTTGTTTTCCCCCTTATCAACTAATAAAGTACTCAAAGTTTTAACCTGTTACAGTCTTTATCAGAATGTGATACAAACTATAATATTTGGGGATCAGGATCGATTCTCTTTTATTGCAGGAGACTTGATTCTTTTCCAGTTTTTCAGTTTTTTTTAATATTAATTGAATTATTTAAAATAGATTTTAGATTTATCAACAAAATGGGGATCAAGTGTCTCCAGTCTTCCTATTCCAAGATTTTAACAATTATTATAAAAAAATATCTATAAGGGGTCAAAAATTAAAATATTCAAACTAGTTTTTAAAAGGGGTCTATTTTAACTGAATATACAAAAAAACAGGTTATTCTTGTGTATTGCCTTAATTGTCGGAGTCACAAAAGATACATACGTATGTAATTAATAAGGTAGCCGGATTTTGTTGGGCTTACCGTTGTGTCTCGCCCGGGCGAGCGCCAGCAGCAGTGCTATGGCGCCCACGGCGGCCGCCCCCACCGCC
>NJDD01006734.1:36635-50267 GCA_002245505.1 Calephelis nemesis | reverse complement strand
CATCGTAAAAAATTACCCTCATCAGTTTTTCCTAACGCGCCAAAAGAAGTATAACTTCAAAAAATTACAATCGGGTCATAATGATCCAGTGTCATCGTAACTATTTTAACGTCATCGGCGAAGGGTTAAAACGTCGCAGTCGGTTAAAGGCTAATATAGCGATGGACATAGCTGAATGATAATCGGCGATATGACGTCAGATATGGTTATTACTTTTTTTTTCGTAACATTTCTGGTCTTACATTTAATTATATTGTTTGGCGTTTCTTGTTAACCGTCTTTTAATATTAAAACAAGTCGACAAATTTCCAGATATAAAGACACACATTTCTAAACTTTTTTTTCTAGAACAGCTTACACAAATAAAAAAAAAGATAAAGTTTAAATAAACACAATTCTAATGTACTGTTACCTGAGGTAATATTTTTCAGCGTTGTCAGTTAGATTCATCTAAGGAGATAAAGTCTGTATCAAATGCATTTCTAAATAAGGCGTATTAAAAAAAACATCAGAACTATTCGAAAACGGAGCGGAAGACGGATATAGCATCAGGTAAGATTTTAACCGGTTTAATTATTAATCGCTAAAGGACACAGACCAATGTAGCCCTGAATTCAATAAGCATAAAACTTTTACACTAACTATTCAACAATTTTTTTCATAAAATATCTCAAAGATCCTTTTAAAATAGTTTTGATACCAATATCAAATCGATTTTAGAATATCTTTACGCCTATAATACTCCCGGAGAGGTAAGCATCAACCACGGCATCCACGACTAGTAGACACATATAATATATTCAATTATCTTATTAGAAAATTGAAAATACATGTTTTCAATTTTTTTTATTTGCTTAATCCAGGAATCGAAAGCAGAACCTCAAGAAGTCAAGTCCGATGCCGGATTTATTATGTATTGGGGTTAGATTCATTTGTTGTAACTTGTGCATGGATATTAATTATTAATTAGCTGTCTGGGTGAACTTTGTTGTCTTTCAGTCGCTCAAAACTTTATTGATTTTCCCTCCAATTTCCCCGGATTTTCTCTTCATAAGAACCTTCTTCTGACAATAACTTAACTTGTAAGAGAACGTAACATTTCACCTCATATCATTTTTGTTCAAAAATGTAGTTGCGATAGAAAGTGTCAGTGATTCTACTATAACTTCTTAAAAATATGTTGTTGATGTTAAAAAGTTTCCCATTTCTTTTAATATTTTTTTCTGAAAGAATTGTAACTCAATTAATAATAAAGAAATTGAAGAAACATTTAATAATTAAAAATTTAGTATAACTTTTTTAATAAGTGATTGAAATACATAGGTACAAATGAAGAAGGAATGATCAGATGAGTATCATAGACTTAAGAGACACGACATCCTACAAGGACCTGACTCTTAACAGGAAATACTATTTGGGTAATAGCCTGGATCAGGATCTGCTTACGAATTGAACACATTGGCGAGTGAGTGTTCCATTTGGTGGGCTTTAATAGATTAACAGTGATTAAGAGAAATGTTTTGAAAGATGGCATGACGAGTGTCTTGAAACTGAAATGTGGTAGTTCAAAAATAGAAAACTTGTTGAACAAACGTCTCCAAATGTTAAGATCAATGATCGTAGAAGTGCGTATGAGTGACCTAGCAGTGAATTGCTTGCTTTGCACATATTTTGCTGCACTTTTGGCTAGTATACCACCTGAACTGCAAACAATGGTCACACTTATATACTTGAATTTGAATGAAAAGAAAACCAAAGTAATAATATGTAAAATGTTGCTAAAGTGAGTCAAAAAAGTTTATGCTAATGATGTGCTGGACCAAACAAATTAAATGTTATATGCAGTGCTTAGTTGGCATTCAAGGTTCACAAGGATGCAGAAAGGATACCTAGTGTGTGCATTAATTAGTGTGAATAACGCGCTAGCTATGCTATTTTAAAGTAAAGGTTTAAGACAGGTTGCTAGAATCACTTTCGTAAATATGTGGTTCTCATGAGGTTGTTATTTGGAGTTGAGTATGTCAAAAAAAAATAAAGTGGGATAAATGTGATTAGAATAAAAGTCTTACAGAAAATCTGAGGTGGAAAACACGATAAATGCATAAGTAATAGTGACGAATTCGGGGAGACTAAGGCTGCAAATTCTTGATCAAAGTTCTTGAGTTTTACTCGAAGATGTAGTCAAGAGACTAATAGTACCGAATGTCGACAAACCCAGGAAGGTCTGTCAGAATCGTGAGATTTGGCACTTGATACTCTCTGTAAGTCCACGTAAGGGACTCAGCATAAAGTTAAGTACATGTTTTAAAACACATTTTATGAATGCAGTATCAATAAATCTTTCACGAATCGACATGGCAATGGTTGCAAAGTTCTTTTCTAGTAAATAATATTTTAACGTACAATATTATACTTCAGTGGACACGATCAAAGGGGGAAGTCGGGTCGCGATCAGAAGGTTCTCCTTTAGGTCCTTGAACTAACATGTAAAATTTAATTTGTTGCCAACCTGATGCCGATATTTTAATTACACCTGAAACATGAGAAAAATGTAAAAAAAGCTGGATGGATGTTTATCTAGTAACTTTGTGGTTAGATACCAAATTGCATTTAATGATAAATGCAGAAAATTAGTAATAATCAAAAGGCAAAAGCGGGTGCCAAAAACATTGATGTAATGAAAGATAGTTTATCAATTTGCCGTTAAGTATTTAACTGAAATATGTTAATGACAGAAAATTCTTTATTGTGTACTAATATATTTTTGTTATTCTTGAGGAGTTTAATTCCCAACGTAGCATAAGTTACATACTCAGTGATCAATTGATACAGAAATATACGCGTTAGGGATTTTGCAATTTTCGTTGTTGGTCTCGCTAAATGTCCATAAAGACTCCAATATCATACTTGTTTTTGTTATGTTTCTGCATGCATCAATTTCTCAATTATTTTCATACATTTAAATTATTCAACAGACATGTATTGTATTTCATACAATACATCACAAACGTCACAATTAGGAGAGTCAATTTACTAAAAAAGTTTTATTTTTATTTTTATAATACCCTGAACACGATTGCTGCGGCACTGTTTGACCTTGAATTTCAGGTATTGCGTTGTGGGGTCATATAAACCCTAAAATAACGTTTTTCAGAGCGTCGTGAGGTCATATTTACTCACATATGCTGACAGTTTAAATTAACGCAAGTCTTTCAATAATGCATTGAAATATTATTGTTTTGAATATATGAACATAACGCCTTTGTGTTCTAGCGGTTCGTCGTCGGACTTGACTACTTGAGGTGGTGGGTTTGATTCTCAGGCCAGGCAACAAAAAAAAATAGAAAACCTGTATTTCAATTTTCTAATAAAAATAACATTGCCCGGGATTGAAGTTGTGCTGGTTGGCGATAGGATGTGATAGGCGCATTGTGGGACTGAGTGTCTTTGGCTAGTCTTGGGTGCCCTGGTTGTGCCTCTGAATACCCTTCGAGGAAATAGATATTTTACATGTGTAGCTGTGTTTTCAAATTGAATGAACAGTATAGGTATAAAAAATAATTTATTTATGAGTACAATTTGACCTCTCGCCGCACTAGTAACGCCACCTTTGTAATGATAGGCAATGAAGCAAGTCGATATAAACGTTGAATTTATTTTATTAATTATATAAAATATAAGCCGGTTAGTTAAAAGTTTTAAATGTAGATTAGATTCATTAAGAATATTTTTCATTAAAACATGGTACTTAAACAGTAATGTTCATTGTACGTGTTGCGTACTGTAGGCACTTTTTAAACATTATTATTTGCTTTAATACCCGAAAGAGTTAACCGAACTTTGGTGTAGCAACCTTTATATCTTCTTCTTATTGCATGTCTGATCAAAATGTGGCTAGTTCCCCATTTCTTATCTTTTTATTTGTATCTGAAAATAAGAAACATGCAGAGCATGCAAACATGCAAACTCACCAAACCATAAATTGCAAAACGTAATTTTGTGTTTCAGAAATTCAACATCACCAGAGTGAGTTTATTGTAAGGTAAACTTAAATTTAGTTTAAAGTTAGTGTAATGTAAAATATTAATATACTGGTAATTTTTTTCATCATCAAGGGGCAAGTTAATTTGTAGTAGTTTGTCACTATAAAAATCATTTAGAGATGCACATTTGCTCATGTTACAATAACTTCCAAGCGATGATACACCCGGAGATTTTGTACGATTACATTTTTTCGGGCTGGCGATAAAAGCAAAGAAGGAGTAAAGTTGTCTTATTTTGTATATCGCTTTCAGAAGTATCCTCATTGACAGATAAGCTTTCAAGTGCTGATTTTACAATGACATTTTAATATTTTTTATTGTTTTCAAATTTTACCTTGTTTTGAATCTTAATTTTTGTGATTTTTTTTATATATAAAAGGAAGCAAACGAGCAAGTGGGACACCTGATAGAAAGTGAGTTAATTGAAAATTTATGTTAATACATTTACGTTACCAATCCAACATTTCTACGTAGCGCCAAGGAATCAAGCCGATTGGTGATTGCCCGGTCATTGACAATCCGAATTGCTCTACGTTGAATGCGGTCAAACGGAAGAAGCTGGTACTGTAGAGCCAGCTCCAGCTTGAAAATATTATTAAAGACATGATCCTACCCCCAAGGGCAAACAGGATAACATCCTTGGTTGTAGAAAGCTTATTTACAGCCGTCTTTTCTGATGAGTGTATCAATTTAATATCTAAAATACTAGAAAGACGTTTTTTACATCCTGGAGAAATTAACGAAATTATAAACATGACCAAAATATGTATGGCACAATAGACAGTTTATCAATGGGCCATTAATCTTGTCCAGTCCATTAGTGGCTGAATTTTTTATAGATAATTTTGAAAAACACCATATTGGAAGTCATCGTCATATTTTGTATTATTATAGATATGTCGACGACGCTATCATATTTTGGACAGGCACAGAGAGACAACAGCTGGACTTATTTCTAAATAGCTTAAATAAAAAACATCCAAAAATAAAATTTAAATTAGAATTGGAAAGTAACAACTCAATAAATTTCCTCGACTTGACAGTAACAAGAATAAACAGTAAACACACATTTTGAGACCTTTGCAAGTCAACTAACACCGATACTGCTATCCCCGCGTCGTCTTGTAACCATTGGCAACACAAAACAGCCGCTTTCAATAGCTTTGTACATAGATTGACATCTTTGCCTTTGAGTAAAGAGAGTTACAAAAAAGAACTTAACATCATTGTATAGCTGGCAGTTGCTATTAACGGTTACAGTAGAGATTTAGTTGAAAATCTAATTAAAAAGAAAACAAAGAAAAATATTTCACGACTAATCTGTACATTGCTATATCAAAAAGATATTAATTTCAAATCTTGTTTGACCTACGTAGGACGAGCTTCTAAAAAAGTTCAGTGACATTTAAAACGCAACAATATCAATGTTGCATTTAGAACCAAAACTCATTTAGAAACATATTATGCAACGGTAAGAACAAAATTAACAAAAAATTTAAATCAGGAATTTATAAACTACATTGTAAATGCAATAGTGTATACGTTGGTCAAAATGGTCGCAGTTTTGAGTCTCATTACAAGGAACACATTAAGGCTGTCAAAAACATTCGTACAAATAAATCGCATTTTGCTAAACATCTTTTAGACACTAGTCATAAGTTGGTAGCAGATAATATCTTCGAATTAACCTACACTTGTAATAAAGGGTTAAAATTAAGTATGATAGAACAACTAGAAATTATTAAATGCATTAACGAAGACTCAATTACACTATTAAACGAACAAACAAATTTGACTAATTCCGCGACCGACTAACCTGTCACAATGGTGTGACGGTAATGAAAAAAATTACTTACTTTCACATTAGTGTGAAGGACAGGAAGATGAATTGCTGACCATAATACTGTTTATATTTCAGTACTTTTTCCTTACGTTCCCACTGAAGATGTGGACTAACTTTCACACCTTTTAACTTTACAAATTGTCACTAATTAATAACTTCTTTGAATACTAGATGTACATCATTTACCAAGTGGTAGAGATATCAACATTCTAACATATATTTATTAATTCACCAACTCTTGTAAACTAAATAATATATATTTTTTAAATACTATCTTACATTTTTTTGTATTACTCGTACTTCACGTACAGTTAAAATTTGACAGGCATATCGTTAAAACATAAGCTATGTTTTTTTCAAAACCTACTCTCAAAGGACGGTAATAAGGGAAGAATTTTTATATGAAAATCGATTTAGGTTTATATTTGTTCAAAAATATAGAAATTTCTCCACCAGTGCGAAACTTGAACGCGCTGTTAGCAGTGGCGGATTATCCTTAAGGCAAACTATGAGGGGCGCGGGTGTGAATGAAAAAAAAATACAATGAAAGTAATACACAGCCTTATCCCTCAAAACAATTAAGGGTTTAAGCGCTTTCTGATGCTGTTAAAGTTTTTTTTGATAAAATAGCAAAAATAAAGCACTGAATAAATTAAATATATCTAATTATGCATACAAAGTTTTAGGCTTGTCGTAGCGTTAAAGCGCTGGCGATGAAATGTTGCACTATAGCTATCCGTCTAACGAATTTTAACGAGTTTTTTTTTACGAGTTTAGAAGTTTTTACCCATTCCAAAAAAAAGTGCGCTACGCCGCTAAAGAAGTTTTCACTTAAAAAAAAAAACTAGTGTTTTTTTATCTCTTCATACAGAGTTTGGTGTCAAGTGTCTTTTTGTGTTTTTTTATTGTCTTAGGTTAGCTGTAAGCTATCTCTTGTTTGATATAAACTCTCGTTTTCTACCGTATTTGTATTCTATTGTTTTTTTAATTTATTATGTGTGCAATAAGGTAAACAATAAGTAAATAAGTAACCTATGTTCTTCTCCAGCCTTTCATCTATTTGGATAAAAAAAGTCATACCAATCCGTTTTTCCGTTTTGACTTAAAAGACGGACAAACAAAGTCACATACTGTATAGTACTAGTACGGATTATCAAAACAACTTATACATTTTATTCATCTTTGTTGCAGGTTACCAGTTTTTTAATTATCAGTTCAAGTTTTTTGATTTAAATGACTTTGTTAATTAAAATTTGGAAACAGAAGTAACTGACTATTTGTGAGTGGAAAACATTACTGATTTTTGTGTAAATTTAAGTGGTAATAAAAAAAGGTAATTTTGTTTATAAGATTAGCGTTTATTTAGTGGAAATAAATTTAAAATCTTACTAATACTATTAATATCTAAAGTACAACATTTTTTAAAGTTCGATATGCATGTGTTTTGTTTAATTTTACGTCATAAAGATAAAACCGATTTTGTAAATTTCATCAAGGAATAAGAAATAATTAAGTAACTTACTATCTGACTTACATGGATTTGAACTCAGATTATGAAAAATTTTAATGATCGAACAAACTAAACTTTGAAACTTTCGCATATAAATTTTATTTGAATCTAACATCGAGGTCGCAAGCTTTTTTATCTGTTTGTTCTTAAAAAAATTGCAGTTATCCCTAAGGTATCTTTTAATTATTGTTATTAATGGATTAGTAAACAAATAATAATTGAATCTAGCTCCAAAGTGGGCAATTATATGCTGGTGTTAAAAGTGTTAGTCGACAATTCTACTATATAGAAATAGTTTAAGAGAATAAATGTGATAAACACCAAAACCAGGGAATGCAAACATCTACATGTTTCACACAGCTTTCCCTCAGAAGAAAATCAAGGGAACCTGAGACTCACGATTAGCCGGTGGAGTTACGCGTATACGCTAGCCTCTATAACAACGAGGTGGTAAGCAAATCATTTATTACCCCAATACAATACAAAACAATTTATATTTGATTATTGAATTTTTCATATAATTATTCAATTAAAAGACTATTATTTATGGTACTTATTACTTAAAATGTTAAATGAGTGACGCGATAAAACAAGAAAACTGATTCAGCGTTTATGGATTGGACTTGCTAGGAGTCCTCTAATGTATCCAGATCCACTCATAATACAACATAATTTAAAATACTTGTTAATCTTTCGACCAAGCTTGTTCAGTTAAAGCAACACAGCGCTACTAGATATACTCAAAGCAGGATTTATAAAATATGTATTTATGCGACTTGATAAAATGTGCTGTATATTTTTGTTATTATTTGTTATGTTATTGTTTGTTGCAGATGTTTCTGTATTTGCTACTTGTGGTTATATTTTTGATGATCGCGTGGTTCGGTAGAGGCAAGACTTATGAAAAACTAACACATTTACCTACACATCCAAAGATTCCTTTTTTTGGGAACGTACATTTGTTACGAGGTGGTGGAACTGGTAACTACTGATTTTGAATTAGTAAATTATGCTAATTTACGCTCAATGAATTGTACATATAAAATGCCGCTAAAGCTCACACAACGAATTGAAGAACTTTTTTTGGACATTAGATCTTTGTAATCCTAATCTACATATATATAAAAGAAAGTGGTGTTAGTTACACTATTTATAACTCAAGAACGGCTCAACCGATTGGGCTGAAAATTGGTGGGGAGGTAGCTTAGAACCAGGAGAAGGACATAAGATACATGTTATCCTGTTCGATTATGAGGAAACTGGGATAAACAACATTTTTAATTTTCCCCATACAAACTGAACGGGCGGAACAAAGTTCGCGGGAATAGCTAGTAATATTATAAATGCGAAAGTTTTTGAGAATGGACTGGTTTTTGTTAGTCTTTCAAAATTTAAGGAACGGATTGAGATGAAATTTTACAGGAATATAGTTTATACATCATATACCAGATAAGATACAATTCATAAAAATATAATTTAGCACGCGAGCGAAGCGGCGAGTGATATATATAATTCTTTTATTACTGTGATAGTAGTAAAAAAAGTCATAGACTTATGTGGAAAAAATAAATTTATATGTGATTTTTTTAATAAAAATCAGGTAATTGGAAAATACATCATAAAATAAAAAATAAAAAGTCACTACCAGGACATCCCAATTAGCCGAAGTTAATAACTTCGGTTAATAATCGGTCATATATGTTAGGTGGCAAGCCTATCGCCAACCGGGCATACATAAAATTGTTTTTGTAATTTAAAATAAAATAAAAAAAATATCTCGTTTTATTTGGTTGGTTCTTTAGAACTATGATTCCTAAGACCTACGCATGTAATAGATATAATATTTGAGCTACACAGATCTCGACTAAATCGTATTTCCTAAAACTCCTATTATACTATGCGACATTCAAACGTTCTTACTAGTACCAAGTCTTAGTAAGGATGGCATTTTGTTTATTAAGGATTGTTGTCTAATGTGCCTTTGGAAACAAAGTTTAGCATTTTTTCCTAATACAATGTGGTAGTATTGAATTTCTCATTAAATGTCAAAATTTTTGATGTTCATGAATCTATAAAGATCTTCGATCAAATTTCGAAGCGACTGGTAACTTGGATGAAGTCATCGAAGATCTTTGATCGAAGGCACCTTGGAAAATATCTTTGATAAGTGGAATGCCACCCTAAGACAGGTTACCTTGCTTAATCTTTTCAAACTATGCGATATTTAGTTGAGTCTAACTAGACTATGCTTAGTTTTGCTGTTCAGCTTAGTATTACAGGCCTTCAATTCGCATTTTAGATTACTCACGTACATACTACGAATGCGGTCAAGATTATATCAATTTTTGCCTTCAGAACTATGTTCTTGTCTGCGACGTGTGGCCGTATTTGGCTGGAAATTATGATATAACCATAAATGACCGTTTTCACATCTATATTTGTCCAGGCGTGATGTTTCATTAACTATTTATTGAACTAAAATAATAAATTATTGTCTTATTTTACTGATTTTATCATCATCATATATCATCAAACTAAATATTTAAAGTTTCTGTAACTTATTGCAGAATCAACTATCGTTGCACACAAGTATGATGCTCAAAGGAGGTTCCAAACCATAAAATAAATCAATATCTTTTTTATTTTAAGCAAAAAAAACTAAAACAAATAAAAAAAATCAGACATAGTCCATATCTGGGTTAGTAACGTACAAAATTAAAGAAAAAATAAAATATAACAAAATTTTGTCATTTAAAAAAACATTCCCATTATTATTAGAATTGTGGAAGACCCTAATAATTCATTTCTGTTATTTGTTTTTGTTATGCGTTTCATTTTTGTTATAATTTCACGTTTGTTTCAATTTTGTCACAATGATCATTTTTAATATTTTTCTCCATTTATTTTAAATATTAAACTATTTAATTAATGAATTTTAAAAGATATGGCCTACAATACAGTAGAATAGAAAAACCATTGATTTTACACAGATAAAACATATATTATGGGATACGGAATTTGTAGCAATCTAAATCGTCGACTTTCTTCGTACTTCGTAGTTAGGCACGTAAAATGCCATTTCTGGACAGATTTAAAATTCAAAATTTGTAATATAAAGTTTTCCAAGCTGAGTAAAATGTCCTTATACATATTTTTTAAACAGCTGTTTTCAATAAAGATAGAGGTGTCAGAGTAGGTATCGTTTCATATTTGGACTATTACCCTTTCGTCTCAAGCTGCCGAATACTCTAACCAAAGCCAGGATTCAAGCCATTTTTTTGTAGAAATTTAACCCAAGCACTGGGTCAAGTTCTAAAATAACAATACCGTGATTGAAACGAATGTTATGGCCATTATAAATGTGAATTTCATCTGTAATGATGAACTCATTTAGTAGGTACTCGGATCTGTGTATCTGTAGAACACAATACCCGCGTTAACGGTGAAAAAGGAATTAAAAATTTTGCCATAGGATTTGAATCCTCCGTAGCTCAAATAGTTAGGGCATTTGTCGGCTTGAGATGAAAGGGTGCATGCAGGTTTAATATAATTTCTGGTGCAAATTTCTTCCTTTCTATAAAATTTGTTAAAATTTAATCCAAACTCAAGGCAAGTGCTCAAATTAAGATAATGAAAAAATACTTATGTTTCTGCACATACATAGCGAAACCGGTTAGATTATAAAATAAGTAGTTAAATCTTTACTAACATAAAGTGTTAAAGTTGCTGCACAGAGTGAAACTATTAAAAAGGAGTATCTTCACACCCATATCCCTGAAGCGGCAGGCAGAGGTACACTGAGGGCACTGTTCTTTGCTCGAACCGGGAATCGAATCTGGGGACTTTTGAAGTCAAGTCCTGCACTTGGACCGCTAGACCACATAGGTGAAACCACTTAGATTATAAAATAAAATGAATTAGCTGTGTAATACGAGTAGACTATATAAATGAGATTGGGAATTTAAAATTAGGTACTTATTTTTGTTAAGTTAAAACAAGACATAAAATTTTAATTTACAGCTTATATGCGAATCATAAATGAAACTGCAGAGGTCAGTGACGAAAAAGGATTACCATTTCACTGGATGATGGGACCGAACACTCCCTTTATTGGTAAGTATTAATTCAACCGCTCATCTTCTGCCGCCACTAATAAATTAAATTGAAGACGCCTACTCATCTACTTAACTGGTTTTGGTGAGACGTGCAGTAATAATGTGGAATATTGTGGAAGGTTGAAGGTGGTTTCAGATCTGATAGAGGATGTGAGGAGATCAAATGTTTTCGCCCCGCAATATTATAGAGAATCATCTGGCTGGACAAATGTCTTCAATGGTTTGAAGACATTTGTCTCCCCGCAAAAGTGGGGATGCGTATGGGTGACCAAGTGGTGATTTGCCTGTTGATTGTGTTGATACTGTACTTATGGGCTCTACACCATCTGAGCTGCAAACACAGGTCACAGTTATGGAAGCTGATTGAAAGGGCTTACATTTGACTGCGACGAAAACCAAAGTTATAGTGTTTGAAAGAGACGAAGCCGGAACGGATGTAAGAGTTTTAGTTGATGATGTAGTGCTAGAACAAGTGAATTAAATTGTTTATCTCGGTTGTGCTATTATCAGGGATGGAAGGTGCACGACGGATGTACCATGCACTTGAAACATATATGGTCTCTATAGACCACAGTGGTATTTTACTATCAGGAGAGCCATGTGCTTATTCGCTGACGCTTCACATGAAAAAAATCCTATCATCTACATATATATTTATATAATAATAATATATACATAGTAATTGTTATTACTGTCGACATGGACTTCTAGCCTGAAAAAGCATTAAACATGTGTTAAAATACTGTTTGATAGATGGAGGGTAGATGATACAGCTTCGTACCAAAAGCCTTAAGAACCTAGGTTCAGATTAGAAACCCTCCGTTAACATTTCTGGCAACTGAAGGCAGTGTGTAGTTTTAACCTGCTGCCTGGTTAAGTCTTTCGCTGATATGTATGTTCTACGTTAACAACCGTTCAACGATTTTGTTATAAAAACATTATATAATGTGGCACATCTTATTAATATTATAAATGCGAAAGTTTGTATGTATGGATGTATGGATGTATGTTACTCTTTCACGCAAAAACTACAAAGCCGATTACGATGAAATTTGGTATGTAGGTAGCTGAAGACCCAGAATAACATATAGGCTACTTTTTATCCCGGAGTTCCCGCGGGATTGGGACTTCGCGGGTGAAACCGCGGGGCGCAGCTAGTATTACAATAAAAACTACATTAAAAAGTAGCCATCAAAAATCGTCTAAATCTAAAAAAGTAAAAAAAACATGTTTTTTTTAAATTTGTAAAAAAAACATTGTTTTTTTTTTTAATTTTTGTAATTGAGTAAAGTACAAGTATCGTGTTTTGAGTTGATCAGTAATCTATACCATTTATTGAACAATATTCAATATTTTCTCAAAACAAAACAAAGCATTTTTCAGGGTTTAAAATTAAATCAAAAAAATATGATTTCAAAAATCTGGGCCTTACTGGCTCTTTTGTAGACATGTAACAAAACATTGCTTGTTTTAATAAACAAATATCATCTAAATCTTCGTAAGAAGTTTTTTTTGTTTTTGTGCAACTGTCTTACACAGGCGTAATCTTTTATTATATTTCTCCAAACAAATATTTCATACGATCATATTATCTTTCAGCAATTTCAGATCCAGAAGAAGCAAAGGTTATTTCAAATGCATTCATAGATAAACCGTACTTATATAAATTTTCATTAGGATTCTTCGGAGAAGGCATACTTACAGCATCAGGTAAGAATTTGTCTTAATGAATCCTATTATAATATTATAAATGCGAAAGTTTGTATGTATGGATGTATGGATGTATGGATGTTTGTTACTCTTTCACGCAAAAACTACAAAGCCGATTACGATGAAATTTGGTATGTAGGTAGCTGAAGACACAGAATAACATATAGGCCCAGAATAACAAATAAGCCCGCTTTATCACTCAGTCCAATCGCACCCGTTGGGTTATTCTTGAACCTCAAACAACAAAATTAAAAAAATAACATATAACCACACCATTGTATTTAAAGAATATAAAAAAAATATTCAAGAATATTTTAAAAGGCCTGTACCGTTGCTAAATCCATATGTTTGAAAATAACTGGGAAAACAATCTTCAAATAAAATAAAAAGCTAATAATGAGTACTGTTTGA